>JAANSP010000024.1:0-44692 GCA_036850745.1 Homidia socia
CTTGTTCAAGCTGTACAGTTCTCAGGAAGGAAGAGGAAAGAGTCACAAAGAAACATGAGCGATTGATGGCTCAGCTTTCCCTCTTGTCTGTTCTTGTCGTTTACCAGCAGCACCAGCATGCATTTTATTGTGTCTAGCGGTGCAACCGGAAAAAATATTCAACGGGATGCATATTATCATCCCGTCTTGCTTCCTTTTTTGTTACCCTTTTTAAATGCAGAACACTTGCTTAGTTGAAAAAAATATTTAAATATTTCCGTTATCTCCAGTTTTTTATATAACTTTTTGTAAAGAAAAAAATATTGGACAGTTTGAGTGAATGCTATGGTCGTCACCAGGAAAACTTTTATGTTTTTCTGTATTCTTCAGCCATAATAAATATTACATTTCTTCACATTATTTGGGTATCCATATCACCTTGACAACTGTTTAAAATGCACTGTTTTCTATTACTGATACCTTGCTTCTCGCGTTTGTAAACACATGTGTGTCTTCTCTCGTTCTATTTAATTTTCTTTGAAGAAGACAAGCAAGAGGAGGCTGAGCAAGAGTAAAATGAGAGTAAAATTGAAACAAGTAGCTGTCTTCTTTTTTCCAATACTGACTGAGTGAGGGCGAGAAAAAAAAGAGATGTAGGCTACATGCATGGTAAAGCATTGATGTAAAAAACGATTGTAACGAAGAGCAAGAGGACTTTGACGACGACGATAACAATGACGAGATGGAGGACAGAAACGAGGATCCAAATCCTACTCAACTCTCCTGTGAGACTGATGATTTTGTTCTGATGGTGCTACTAGTGATGGTGGTTGTTTTGTGGCCCAGCTGCTCAGCCTATTTCTGACACTGCGACGACTACCAACTACCACTGCTCTCCTCCTGCTGCCGAGAGCACAAGAATAAACGAGAGGATGTAGAGGGGAAAAGGAAAGATGTGCTTTCTCTATTCATGTTCCCCTTTCACGTTTTTTTGCACAGCGGTACCCCGCACTCTCTTTCTTTCTGACTCGCACACAATTTTAACTTGGTTAAATGTGAAGTGAAAAAGAATGAAAGAGAGAGAGAGAGAGAATGATTGGGAGATAAGGAAATTGTGTAGAATGCATGCCAAAGCTTTAATGAAAAAACCGTGTAAATTTGTTTTGTTCGATTTTTCTAAATCGATGTGTGTATTTTTACAATGAAAGCTTCCAAGACTATAAAAGCTAGCTATTGAATGTAACCAATTGATTGAATAAATTATGTTTGGGTGTATACATCTTAGGAAAATCTGCAGACGGAATGATTGATTTATCAAAGCAAATTAGTAGCAAGCACTTAAATTAAAATCATTACCACATCTTTATGGAAAGCTTAGTGAGAACAATTTATTATTACTGACAGACGGGCAGCAGGAGAACGAGATGAGTTTCTGTTTGCATTTTATTTAACGCATTGAAACGATACTAATAAGTAACAAAAGTAAATGTTGTGTGCACTTGTTCTTGCATGACGATCACCATTATCATCATCATCGTTAACCTCGTTTATTTGTTTCTGAGTTTTAAAAAACGGCTTGTATAGCAACAAAAAGTGCAGCAGCAGTGTCAAAATCACTATTAACATCATCAACAGTAATGATAACAGTACAGAAGTAGTGGTGGGTATATTACAAAATAGTGCAAAAAGTAGAGCAAAGACACACGTTCGCACCCTGTGTGTGAGAGTCACAACAATGCGCTGTATACAGTCTACTCTACATGGAACTTCAACCTCTGTCATTATATATCCACGTGATGTTCATGTTTGGGTATTGGAATTTGTGGCTTCACTTCACTTGGCTTGCCCCTTTTTTATATCACGCAAACATCCTCATCATCTTTCTCTTGCTTCTTCTCATCACATCATGATCTAGCAAGGAGAAGAAAGAGAGCAGTCTGTTGTTGTGCTTGCGCTGCTATGCTGCTGCCTAACTGTCTGTCGAAACTTTTGTAGAGTTAGCCAAGCTCCAGACAGACACGGGATGTCCGAACATCACATTCGTTCTTTTTTTTACCAAAGCAATGGAATCATTCAGGCAGAATTACTCGAATAAATAAGAAGCAAGCCGTTCAAAGTAACTGAGAAAGCCTTCCTTCTCTTGAAAAAAAAGGCTGACCACAAAACTAACCACTGCATCTTCCGCTCTTACCACTACAACAACAACAACTAAACTTATTCTCCAATAATAGTCTTCTAATCATCAGCATAGTTACCATCATCATACATCATCAAGCAATGTTAGCTAGTAGATAGATAGGTAGGTACATATTTTTATAAATAAAAAAATATTTTTCTGTAAAAACATAATGCATCCATAAAACATGTTTGGGGAAGTGAAGCGAGTCAGTGAAACAAGGCTCATGGTCAGACAGGTAGAGAGAGAAAAAGGGATCAAGATGATTGCCCTTTTTTTTCTTTCTTACATCTTCTTTATCTCTATTTTTTCCAAGATTTTTTTTCTCTTGAAATGAAAAGGGTCGACTATTATACATATTTGGTTGACGATGATGATGGTGGTCCATAGAAGTAGATATCCTTTGTTGCTCTTTAAAAACAAGACGTTTTTTTGCTCACTCTCTGCCCCGACAAGAACAGTAGTGCGAGCAGCAAAATGAGATTGAGGATAAATGTGTGCTCCATTATTCTCATATCATTCCATCTATCGATATTATATTTTCTCTTTCTTTTACTCTTATTGTTGTCCGACTATTAGTATCAAGGAGGAAAGGGTTGGAATATTTTTCAACAGAACCATCTCAAAAGAAAAAAGTAGGAGAAAAAAGTTCAATGTAAGAAAAAAACCTATTTGCCAATTCAATAAATTTTAATAAATCCGGAATATTTTGTCTCTTTTTTATTTTTGTACTTTACCAAGGAAACTTATAAAAATATCTAACAATTCTGTTTTTAAGACATGAAAAGAACATTTTACAATAGATTTTTTGTATGGCTTGTCGTAGGTGGAATCTGCAAAGAGCAAAGGAATATAAAAAATACGGTAGGGAGTAGGGTACTATTTCTGTTGCTGACGACAATGTCTTTGATGATGGTGCTGACGATGACAAGAGGAAGACGATCGTTTTTCAATTGAGAACACTTATGGTCTCATAAATACACTAGCAGAGTGCATACCAGTTAGAAGGGAAACAGAGAGAGAGGGATAATAATCTGTACAAGTTTATGGTAATAGGAAGGATGACGTCGATATGGCTGACTATCTCTGCAAAATCCCGATACAATTTTTTGTTTGCCCACCACCTCACCACAAGTAGTAGTAAGCTGGAGACGAAAGAAAAAAGATGCAAACACAATAATATTATCTCTCAATGTGTGTGGGTGGGCGTTTTCAGTGTTTTGCACTATGCACTGCTATTTCGATATCTGTTGTTGTTTTTTGGCTTGTGATGAGGAGGAGAGCAGTAGTAGCATATAAATTTTATGGTGTCACTTGCACCATCACTGCCACTTACTTTTGTATTTTTTCACGGAAAGCTGCAAACTTTAGTGAGATAATGCGATAGTGGTTTTTATGGTGCAATGATACAACCATGAGTTCAGATACTGCGACCAACAATATATCGCAATAGGTAAAGCAGCAGCCCCACCACCGCAAGGACATTTAATTATGAAATAAAAACTTATGGCTTTTCTTTAAAAGGAAAGGTTGAAATCCAGGCGTTGGGTTTTTTTTTGAATCTAGAATCACGGAATATAATAGTATAATTCTCTTTCATGCTAGAATTTTGTGGAAAACGGAATTGCCTTTCGTGCTTTTGGGGAAAAAATAATTATTATGGTTTATTATTGTGAAGGGTGAACATGATCACTTTCATCATCCTGCTCACAGTGCCATCATCATTACTGTAAAGAGACAGGTGCATCATATTTTTATCCAGGATACTTTTTTGATATGAGTTAAAACGTGGATGTTGCAAAGAATGAAGAATGCAGAGAAGAGGAAAATTTCCCGCCGCGTGGAACAATTTTTTCTTCTTCTGATTTGACATGACGTGGCGTGACATGACGTTAATAGAATAAGAATGGATACTTTCTTGACTTGTCTAGTGTACTCTCTCTCTCTCTGTGTATGCATGCTTCAGGATGATTTACGAGCCTCTTTGTGGTTTATTATTATTATAGTCGCAATTTTGCTGCTCTTCTTTCTATACAAATAATAGTAATAATTGTAACAAGAGGTATAACTGGTTTACAAATGAATTCTTCATCAGGACTTGGTGGTGGTGTGTAACCTCCGGGGAAATGCATACAAAACACGAAGTATAGTATTCACTGGAAGCAAAAAAAACATTCAACTTTCCCGTATCCGTTATTATTATGATTATTATTATTATTATTATTATTATATTTTTAGTCCAAAAAGAATTCAAATGATGTGCTTTTATACTTTTGTGGTTGTTATAAAGTTGCTAGAAAATTGACAAGAGAATCGCCGCAGGGAACAGTAGTATAAAGTTACCAGTGACGCTTTTAGGTAGTAGGTTGAGAGCAGGTTGTTTTGCATTTGCACAAAAAAAGATTCGCATGACTTTCTTTTGAACTAAAAATGTAAAGCACTGTAGAAATTAAAAATATGCCAGAGCTGTAGTTAGCAATGCTTGCTTGTCCGTCTGATTAAAAGAAATTTATTTTAGTGGAGGGATTTCCCCATTCATTAGAGCTATTTTGTGAAGCTTATCAGTTGATTACCTTTGAAATTAACTGACGTCAATTTCTTACTAAATGTTTCATATTTGCTTTTTAGCGTTTGGAATCTGCGAATGACTGAATTACAGAGCAACACATTTTTTCACTACTTTGAAACAGTTTTTTTATTAAACATGATATTTAGTTACGACTGTGGCCTGGTATTAGATCTGTTACAAAATTGTTGTTTTTTTGTATATTTTGTTATTATTAACTTTGCACAATCAGAGAAAGTAAACGTTCACCCCTTTTAAGTATTAAGTAGATTAAACAAAGAATTGCTTGCCCATCTGTAACACCACTTTCTATTTCCCAGCAAATCGTTAACGCTACCAACCACTTTGCTCACCGCTCAGCACTGGCAGCAGTGCAGGAATAGAGTGGAACTCCCATTTCGCATCCAACAAGCCATCATTTCAGTCAGACAACACGCCTGACATCCATATGACAAAGTCAGTAACTTTTTCCCTATGCAGTAGCAATCTCGTTTCTAATTCCTTATTCCTTATACGAAAAACGTACATATTTTTGCCTAGCCAGAACTTTTCGGTATTCTTCGGTACAATTTGGAGCTGCCAGCAAAACATACACTCGGACTGTACACTAGGAAACTATGCCTTCTTTGTTACTTGCAAAATCAACGTTGTACAAAACTTCACAAAGAAACCCCTCATATTCCAAACAAACCAGTTTGCTGCAATGGCGCAGGGAAAAGTTGATAAAATGCTCGACAGAGGCCTCCTCGAAATTCTACTGAGAAATAGAGCCGAGCTGACTACCAAAATCCACTGGGATGGTAGTATACGGTTTCTCCATAAAATCTAGCATGAAAGTAATAGAGTGTGTGATAACATGAGGCGAGGCACTTGTACATGCTTTCTTTCCAATCTTCAATATTCTTGTTTGTTTTCACTCTTTCCTCAGAACAATCTTTTTTTAACATGTGGTTGTTGGTGAAAAGTAACTTAACTTGAAATGACTTGCAAAGTGCTGGTATTCTTTCTTAAAAAGTTGTATGCAAAAAGTAGAATGTCTTCATAGGGTCATGTCCACTTTTTTACTTTATAAAATACTATTAATACGCATATTTTTTTTACTTTTTGTGCAAATGTCGTACGGGGATAATGGCTGCTCTGAAGAAAAATGAGAATCGGAGTGCTACTCTATGCTTTTACACTGCCTGAATGATAAAGCCAGGTCACAGAGGGAATAATTAATGGCATACACGGTGATACTAAAGATGATAGTCCCACTATCTGCATATTATGATGGTACTGGTGGTGGTGAGCCGCCACATTGCACATTTTTTTTGCTGAAACATTCCATATTATTCAATCTCGAGGAGAGAAAAGAATCATCCAGAGAATGAGAAATTTTTTTCTGATGACGCAATGAATTGTAACGATGATGATGACGGCGACGATGATTAAATATCTCGTTCTCTCTTTTTCTCATACACGTTCCTTCCATCCATTTAATTCATTGTACAAACCGAGTGCTATGCCTACGTAGAAAAAATTCACGCACGCACTCTTTCTATCTCTCTGTCACTAATTGGCAGTATGTCTCTTTCCTTTTCCATTCTTGTTTCTCATCTCCACTTTCTCTTCTACAGACTATCATTACGTGGCTACTCAAGAATCGTCTGCATACTTCTACCCTTTCTTTTTCTCTCTTTCTCTCATGCATTTTCACACTGTCTCTTGTTCTCGGTCTCACTTAAAGAAAACGAAAATTTTGACAGAGAAAATTGCTTTAGAGTACATCATTGCAGGGTACAAGAGATTGTGGTGAAGTGTATGCCAGAGTGAGTCTACAAAACATTCGCCTACACTGTTATAGACGATAACCCGTTTAATTTCCTTCCTCTTTCAGACATTTTCCATAAATAGAACTGTACTCTATCCACTAATTCATCCTCTTCTCAGCCAATGTCTTTATAGTAAGTAGTAGCCATTTACTCTCTCTTTTAAATGAGCTCAAGTGTGCGTGAACAGCAACAACTGTGTTGATGCTGTTGAATGAAAAAAGGAAAAAAGAGAAGGAAAGGATCTGCTCAAAACTCACGACAACCATTCCAGATAAATGTTCAAGATGACTCATTCAACTAGCAAATGTGTGATTAAATACTCTAGCAGGATGATCAAGATGACTAATGTCAGCACGCACACAGACACAGGTGACATGCCGCCTTTACTTTCTCCTTCCAAAAATGAGCATCGCATTTTTTGCATTGAAAGGAAAGAAATAGGAAATAGGTAAAACATTACTAGGCGACGAGCTCTAACCATTCAAAAAACTAAAACGTTGTGTATTTATTTCTTTTTTTTGGGTAAGTCTCCAAAATCATTACTTTTCCTCACAAAATGTATGCATTTAAAGCAAGGTTTTATAGCACACATATTCGACCAATACCCCGTTTTATTCAACAATTTACAAATTCCTGCGCATTTTTCTTTTACTTTCTTCACTTGTTTACTTTTTTATAAAAATTCTGAGATAACTTCTGGCGTAGAAATAATGATGCAAGTAGAATTATTAATATTATTATTATTGTGGACCATAAAATGGTTGCTAAATCTACTGTAGTAAATGACACACGTCATTATTGTACACTCCACTTGAACAAAGCTACCGCCGTAACCATCCCTATTAAAGCTTATATAACTTTGATCTGCTGCCTATTATACGATGTTATCGTATACTAGGAAAAAATATAAATTACATTTCTCTACAATTTACTTTTTTTTCTCGATTCCATTTTACTTTTTTTCTTATTCACTTTTACGTCTGTTCCAAAAAAATCCCTTTTTCTTCTCATTTGTATTCAATGAGGCATTCGCATCATCTACTGCCAAAAAATGAGTAGCCTTCTTCCTTTCCTTTGTAGTCTTCACTGTTCTGCTAAGCACACAATAATATTTATTTTTTGAACATTAACATAGGAATGGGAATGTTCATTGAAATAAATGGCTTAATTCAATGAACGCCAACTTTTTTAAACATATAAACCGCTAAACGGTGAGCAGCCAATTGCAAATTCATTTTTAATTGTCCGTTTTCCAGGGCAGGGGATGTATTGGATCCAGTGAAAGCGGTAGTTGTGTCGTGGTTGGTGAACAACCCCAGACGTATTTAGTTTGAGAGAAGTGGAAAAAATCTAAATACTTTTGCCATTATTATTGTTGTTGTAAATCGGAGTAGGTAAGTAATGCTGTCGTTATTATTATTATTACAAGTGTGTTTGCTGCCGAGTCTTCTTCTTCCACGTCGTGAGAAAGACGAAGGTTTTTGTAAGCGGTTTTATTTTATTATTTTTAGCTGGTGTTGCTTTGCTACCTTGGTATATAGAAAGGTAATGGCTGGGAGTGGTACATGGGCTAACACATTATCTCATGGGTATTTTTTGTAATAGAATACCCTCCTCTTCCATGCCAACAATAAAAGTACCACCGTATTTTATTTTTTTCACTCTTTTTCTCATTCCTCCTATCTCATTCCTTCTTAAAAGGACGAAATCTCAGCTTTCTAGCGCTGTACAAGTTGTTTGCAAATGCAAGTAAATGCTTCCCTACAAGAAAGAAATATGGAATGCTAAAAAAGTAGTAGAAAGAAATCATTTTAGTGTTTTCACTTTTATTATTCCATTATTGTGTTCCTAGCTCCTCTTGATGTCGTAATTAAACGCCGACAAAAATTGTTATGCATTTTTTGCTTTTATCATCTTTATATATGTACCAGCTGACCAAGGTACATTTTACTGGTTTTTAAAGAAGAAAATATTTTCATCGTTTTGAAAAGCGCAAGTCGCCTCAAAAGACGGAAAGCTCACATTTCTTCTTGTAGATGATGTGTAAAAGCAAATTAATTCAATTTGAGTGCACAGCGGTATTAGCAGGACGAAATGTTTGCTCTTGTACTGTGCTTTTAAAAATATGGACAGTATGAAAAATATTGTAGAAACTGGCTTGATAAAGTATTGACGCATGAAGAACTAAAAACCCAACGGATTTTTACAATGAATCATCTAAAATTTCTTTTGGCTTTGCGTACAACTGACCAAGTTGAGTATCGTTTGAAAAATGAAATGGGCAATTTTCGAAACATTCAAAACAAAAACACATATTTTCAGAGCATGTCGCCTCATCATCATCGTCATCTGTATGCATAACATGCTACTTACAGTAGACATTTTTTCCTTTGTTGTCGTGTGCGTTCTACCAAAACTGAAACATTTTGAATTGAATTCACGTCAACTTGGAAAAGAGCAAAGCAGTCAGTTTAAAACGTGCTTACAAACGACTAGACACACGACACGGTACCCTATGAAAGTTTTGTCATGCACAAAATAATATTCTCCTCTTTTCGCCCTTTTTTCCTTCTTCCGTACTTTCCCTACGTAATCTTGTGCACATTCCAAAAGTGAACATACTTGAAGTCATGCTTCGATTTTTTTTGAACTACTTGTGCGCGTATCTGTGAATGTTAAACAATAGCAAAAATAAAAAAACATAACCATGATATACATTTTTATGAATTCCAGTCGCCATTTACGTATGTATCATTCAATACCATTTACTCGTCTTTTTCTCAATAGCTAGATAAATCTATAGTATGCGCGCACACACCGTTTATCCAAGCAGCAGCATTTTGACCACTTGAATAAATGTACTTGTGTTGCGTTTCTGTACGCCCGTAAGACGGGAGAATAAGAAGAAAAGTAGAAAAACGGACGACTTGGAAAAAATGGAAAACGTGGTCATCTGAGTGTTCTTAAGAAAAAACTAGTTCACACATGCAGGCAACTCGTCAACCATTTTTACTGGCCAAACAGCGCCGTTGACATGGACAACGAAAGTACAAGTTGGCCAAAGAGAGGGAAAGGGAGCAATTTGGGAAAATATTATGATTGTCCATATGTGGGGAACGGAGGGCACGGGACGGCGACAAAGTACGAACACGGAAATAACCCAGCTAGATAGAATGGGAATGCGAGCACGACCAACAAGCAGGAATTTTTATGCAGGCACGAAGTAGTAGAAGCGTACATACAAACAAACAAATACTTACTCACGTGAAAACAGATACCAGCAGCAGCAGCAGTGGTTTATTTAGCGCCGAATACCATGCTGCTGAAACAATCCGAAAAAAAAACTTAAAATAATCGACAAAAATGGAAGAAAATGAAAATTCTGAAAGAATAGTAAATGTTAAAGGGTTCCGGAAAACAAAAGGTAGTCAGCTAACTGTACTATCAGCTAATAATGGCAATAGAAAGAATGACAGGTCTTTTTGCAGCCCACGAGATAAACGTAGTCATGTAATCTTCCACTGCTGAGCTCTGCGACTAAAAGTTTAGAGTTGCATGAAATCTTGCTCTGGGATTTTTCTTGCCAAAAGTTTTATATTGACGTTTTATGTGTACATTATGTGGGAGTGGGATCGATCACATGTGAACATGACCATGCATGCAATAAGTAGGTAAGAAGAATAAAATGGAGAAATAAGAAAAAAAGTAGGGAAGGGGAAAACGACAACAAATTGTACATGTCTAATCACGTCTCACAATTCTCTCGTGGTAAAAATCCGTTGGCATTGGTGTAGTTATTTTGGTCAACTTGATAACACGATGGGAATGTTATTGATTAAAGGGGAAAAGAAAGTAAGAAAAGTAGAGGGAAAAAGTATGAGATCGATCAACCACCGTGATACATGTGTCACCACAAGGTTTATCGCTTATGTTGTGTTCATTATCAAAATGAGGTTAGAAGCAGTACATGCTTCATGTTGACTGCCTTAAATTGAAAGCGAAAAGAATAAGGCGGGTACTGCAAGGTGAGATGTGCGCTCTGTGGAATACCATGTCTGAAAATTATTTTTCATTTTCTACTTGCAGTAAAACCGGTTGTTTGTTCATTTTAATTGATATTAAAAAGTAAATACATGCCTGCACGTTTGGAATATGTACATATTTTTATAATTTGTTCCTGATATTTATTTTTGCTATACATTTAAACTGTATACAGTATTCTGGTGCTCAACTGTCTGATTGAACAGTAATGCAAATTGTAAATCCTTCTACAATGGTGACACAAATAAAATGAACATGCCTTTTGGGAAACACTTTCTGTTGTAACTTGTTTTGAATAAACATATAAACCAAAACCAAGCTCAACCTCCTCACTCAACTGTATTTTCATTCCCTTTGTGGATATCACTTACTTCCATACATACCTTGTGTTAATGATAGTGAAAAACAAATAAAACAACCTTAAGGTTTCCACCTATATAGTCTCGGACTGGAAAAAGACAGATTACTCAAAAGTTTTTAGAAAGAAAGTAAACCTAGTTTCTATTGACCGTACTGATCATACTATACAAAAACATAACCATAAAAACCTAGGTAGTAGGCAGATATATGCGGTTGGTTGCTGACTGGTTTAAAACGTATTTTAGTGCTTGCAATGCTGCGTGTGTGTTTTTTTATTGTGTATGCAAATCAATGCAAAACAAAGTAAGAGCCTCTCTTCCCCTCAATGCTTTATAAATTTTACTGTGTAGCTATAAATAAATATTTTATCCTCTGACCATGTTTGCTTCCTTGTTTATTTAAATTTAAAGTGGAAAGTAATGTGTTGCGGAAGTTAAAACTTGCTGTTACCAACATCTCTATCAAAAGCAAGCTTGACTGTACGATAAAAGAAAAACAAGATATTCAAGGGAAAATTTTCCTCATCGCACACAACAAAGTCCAAAGTTTTGGTCCAGAAAGGTCAAGAGACACCACCTCCACTGCTGTTCAAAGAAGAACAATTACTAGTTTATATGAGCGGTAATAAATGACGGTATTTTTACGCCATGCAACAACAAAACTTGACTTGATGATGCATCATCTTCCATTCTCTTCTATCTAAACCTCTCTTCTCTCAAGCAACAAAATGAAATTAAAGAGAAGCAGCAGTCAAAATTATGGAGACTAGAAGAAGGGTGTGAGTGAAAACAGTTTAAAAAGCCTCTCCATATTTTTTCATTCCATTCTAATTCCTTTCCTTCCCGTTTCCCCTTTTTTCTCTAGTCTCCCTCAAGTAAACTCTAAAGTAAAAATAATATAACATCAGCACTAGCAGCAGTAGCAGCACTGGAACCAGCCAACAACGAGAGACAAAAGCTGATGCTGATATATTTTGTTTGAAAGACGAAGACGACGACGAGCCCTAAAGAATTCTTTCTATTTTTTGAAAATTCTTTACATTGAACTCATGCAGCTGTGTACACTTTCTTGCTATTTTCAAGTGAATATTGCTCTGCGTGTACATTTTATTTAATTGTTCCACTACTACTTTTACTACAAGAACAACAACACAGCAGGAGTATCGGTGCCTGTGTGCCATCACGTCACGGTGTACTCCCACAATACTTCGTAGCAGTAGCAGTTACCAACGGATTTTTTTCACTGATTCCCTCCTGGCTTGAACATTTAAATCTTCAATTTCCCAATGGTGGAGAGAAAAGAGTTGATGTTGGCTGTTGCTACGGCAGGCAAGTGCTCCTTGAATATGCTTTTGCAAGAAAGGATTTTTCTCTCCAACACTCAAAGGTTTCGCTATCGCTATATTATACCTGCATATATGCAGACTGTTAGTACGTAAAAATACAGACTTTTACGTGCTCACTCTCGTAATGCTCTTAATTACAGTGAAAAATCGCTTCGCAACCCAGTCCTCTTTTAGTCTGCATTTCACACTCAAAACCCTTGTCTCAATTCCTGCTCGCGAGAAAGTGAATATTTCACAGTTGGGGAAAAATACAAGATTAAATGAAATTCCATGCGTCCTTTCTCCCTTGCCTCTTGTTCCTTTCTCTCTCATAAGTGGTCACAATGCATTGCAGTCTTCTCCCTTTCTCCTTATTTTCACTTGGCCCTCCAGTCATTAGAAACATGGAAATTCCTCTTTTCCTCAGAGTACACGCTTTGCCGTATAACTATAACCCGCGTTACCACCACCGAAAAGGAACACAATAATATAGACGAATGCAGATGCAGGATGCAGACACAAATATTATATCACCACTACTACTACGCCAGATGCTTCCTTCTTTTCAATGGGTATAGGTATATATTCAGCTCATTAAACAAACATACTAAATGATACCATTTGACACATTTTGGACTAAACACTTTCAGTCGGGGGTAGACAGCAGTCACCAGTCAAGGTCAATTCATGGCCAACGTTGCCATATTTTTTTCTGTTGTAATGTTTTTGCATGGAAATTAGAGGAAAGTTGAAACGGACGAGTTGTAAATACAATAAAATTTGTTGACCATGTCTGTTTGTTCAACATGCCCGTTTAATTATACTGCAAATCGAATCATCTACTTAAATTTCGACCATGTATTTATACTTCAAACTCGTTCTACCCTTGGAGTAGAATGCACCTTGTACCCTCAAAACTGAACTCAAACAAACAACCCACAGCTGATTGCTTGTTCCCTCTCATTTGTTTTACAATTATCTTAATTCATTTGTACAAATTATTTGTTGCTGCTTAGACCATGACGAAATTAAAACACAAAATAAAAATACTTCTTTTCGTCCAAAATACAAAGTATTTTAAAACACTTTTCGATTTGAACTCCCAAAATACAATTTTAAAATATTTTTCCAACTCGTCAACTCAAATACAAAATACTTGAATGTATTTAAATACCTATTTAAATACAATTGTATTTTAAAATAAAAAGATTTTCCCATCCCTGACCATGACGTTACATTTTCCTGTTTCCAAATTACCTACTACCGTTGTTACTATCAGAATTCAAGATGTGATGCAACCTTATCATCACTGTATCAAAATATGGTGAACGTGGGGGAAAATGGAATACTTCGTAGTACACAGACTCAGATATATTCATTCATGGGCACTATAAAAGCAAAACAATAAAATGCTGAAATGATCTAGATTAGCTTAAAAGTCGAATCCATGTTGCATCTTCCTCGAGTTTTGAAAATATGTTTTCGGGTCCCACAGCTCCGAGTACTTTCGTAATTACAATTACAGAATCGTAAACTATAGAAGCAACACGTTTAATCATGTAATTAAAATTAGATAGTACTAAAAATTATGATTTGCATAAAATCTTATGGCTAGTCATGGTCCATGATTTTTCTGATTTTAATACATATTTTTAGTATAGATAACCTCCACCTCCGTGTCCCGTAAATTCGTATAACCGAGTTCGTTTAATGTACATTTAATATTCTAAGACTTTAGACGGGTAATCGCATTCACATTTCCATACATGGAACAGCCTAATGCCCGAATAAAAATGTGGTCATATTGCTGGCCACTTATATTATTGACATTACTGATTGCTCAAAGGTGCAATTTCACACCAAAACGAATTTACATAAAGTGGCACTCAAAATTGGATTGCTTATACAAGAAATAAATAATTTAGTTACAATTCAGCCTACCAGTCAGTACTCACAGCCCTAACTTAGTCCTGTCAGAACAACCCTAAATAGGGTTGTAAACAGGGGTCCGTTTTCAATGATTTTTTGAAAAACAATCAGTAACAGAAACTGTTAAGGAGTAACAGAAATTTCATTTTTTAAAGAAAGAGCAAAAAATTTAGAAACTTTTCACCTTTCGGTATTTTAAAGTCACCGGTCGGAACTTTAAAAAACGGCTTTTGAAGTTTTCCTTAATACTAGTTTAGGCCCGACAAAAAAATTAATAAAAAACAAGAAAAGTTGCATGCGTAAACTGCTTTAGTACGTACAATGTATGCTTGTTTTTTATATCTAAATAAACAATCATATTTTTTTTTATTATGGACACCCCTAACTAGTCCTGTCAGAACAACCCTATTTTTAGGGTTGTAAACAGGACTAGTTAGGGGTGTGAGTACTGACTGCCTACTGTGATTCAGCGTTAACTGGCGAATTGTTTGATAAAGAAACAGACATTTTAAAAATATTTCTATGCAATTTTGGTAATTTTCAGATTTTTAACTACTCTAAAATGTGTTGAATATTAACTGGTGCAACACCGATAGTTACGCAAACTGCTTCCGAGACTCTAGTGGCGGCAAAATTGAATTATTAAATCAGGATCCACTATGGGTTTTTTTTGTTTACACCTAGGTAATTACATTTTACCAACCTGTGATTTGTACTTGCATGATTTTTAACACATAAACTATCTAGGCATTTTGATAGAACCATTGTCCGTGTTAAATTGTGAATTGTGTGCAAAATAAAGACTACACTATTTTTTGTATTTAAAGGATCCTGAGTCAGGATTCCTGACCTGACTATACTTTCCTCACTTTTTGCCAGTTTATATCATGTTTTATTACTAGTTGTGTTTTATGTTTACTTGTATTTTTTGGCATTTCCTTCGTCAACTTGTTAAAGTGAGCAGTGCCAACCAGCAAAAAATGTATTCCTCCGGCTTGTGCGATTTACATATTTTAAAAGTGTATTTTTTTTCTAAAAAAAAGAGAGCCTTAGTGTGTTCATAATGATGATCTTGCTGCTGTACCCTTTTTTGCTCCAAATTTATAATTCTGCATTTGAACCTACCATAAACATATTTGCCAATGCCGAAGACACATGACTATGGAAAGTAGTAGTGAGTAAAATGCAAAGCGATATGTTCAGCCCATTTCTTGTCGGTCCAGAGAAAAAAATATCCTCTGCATCTCCCTCCTTTGCATTCTTGTTTGCACACTGATAATAATACCGCAAGCCAACACTATATTACAAACAGACCCCTTTCACCAGAAGAGAGAATGGAAAAAATAGCCCTCTTCTTCTTCTGCTCTGCTACAACTTTCCGGAAGTACGCATAGGACCATACATGCAGTATGTAGTATCTGATTATGATGATGATGATGATGTGTGCTCTGCTGCTGCTGGTGTGATGTGATGCCAACTAAAACTTTTTTTATTCTCTGTTCTACAACAGCCATCCAAGAACATATCTCCAGAAAATCCTAATAAATACCATGCTATCCTCTCTGCGTGTGTCTGTGCTGTTTGCAAAGCAGGGGAGAGGGACAGAGAGGGGTAGCAGTCGCAGCGACAGAAAATGCCATGGAAATAGGGAAAAGGAGGAGTGTTCGGAATGCAGTCTGAAGATAGTGCAGATAGAGAGAGAGTGTGTGTAAAATAAAGTAAGTATAATTGTGTGGCAAAAGAGAAAGTGGAGAACAAAGTTGGATGATGATGATGATGACGGGTATTTAGGAAGATTTCTATGAGCTCTTTTGTGCTCGGATGTAATTAATTCTGTATGAGTCCACATCACCATCATGATCAGTAGGAGTATTTAGTAGCAACGGTGGTGGTGGTGGCAAGGCAATAACAGAGGCAGTACATGCCTATTGTATTATTTTTGGTGCTGGCTGGACCACGTCCTAGTAGAGAGATAGATGAGGAAGCAGTATATTATATATGGAA
Organism: Homidia socia; assembly: GCA_036850745.1. NCBI lineage: Eukaryota > Metazoa > Arthropoda > Collembola > Entomobryomorpha > Entomobryidae > Homidia > Homidia socia. The sequence goes on from JAANSP010000024.1 coordinate 16,194, forward strand.
GTAGTAAAAGGGAGCAAGTGGAAGTTTGACCAACCAAAGTAAAAATGACCTACCGGATTGAAATAGACATGCTTATTATTATTATTATTTTTATTATTGTGATATATGACAAAGTCTATTTTCACCCCATTACAAAACGTTTTATGATGTTCTTTCAGTTTACTTTGTGCATCAATAATAAACTTGGTCAGATGAAAATTATTATTACAGCGAAAAAAGAAAAGCCCGAGAGATACAGCACATTTATTATTTAGAAATGCATGAGAGCGTAAGCAAAAGCAGAAAGATAAAATATAAATCTCTTGTTTACTTACGAGTCTTTGTCGCCCTGGTCGCCCGCGTGTCGTCCACTGGCATGTGCACGACCCCTCTCCTTGTGGACCACCTGCATTAGCTTCACCCATGGATTGTTAGGTCCTCCTGGACCTTTACATGGAAAGAAAAAAATTCAAAAATATTATTAGCTGGTAAATAAATAAACGTTTTTTTCACTCCGGGAAAAGGGAAAATTACACATTTTTCTTACACGTACCAGCGCCCATTCCGCCGTGCCAAGCCATGGTTGTTGATGGGTTGTACTACCGCTGTTGCAGCGGTAGTTTCACCGTCTGAATTCTTTTACTGTCCTTTTCGACTTTTCTTCTTGACGAGGTTAAAAAAATTATCAAAACTGAAATAGTTTAGCTAAGTGATAGTACACTAGCTGGTTATCTATCTGTCTTCTTATGTGAATTGTAGCATTGCACTGTACAATGTTTTAATTGGTTTTTAAACATGTAAAACGTCTTGTTAACACAATGTCACGTAGCAAGGAAATGCGCAACGTGGTAATCTTACTTTGTTAATGTATTTAATATAAGCTGATACGCTGAACTTCAAGTGCTTTTCTACGAGTAAAAGCAATATCGATGAGATTGTTTGCGAAAAAGTTAAAAATGAGCACTGTTGTCTGCGCTGTTGAGTATCAATGAAATTTTCCAGAAAGTTGTATTTGTTTTTCTCTATTTTCTCTACAGTGTGTGCCGAGTCGACTTTGAAAGTTAAGAAAAGCAATAATGTGAGTACCTACAGTAGTATTTTCTACTGATTAAAAGTTGCAAAAACTTTAGCATGAAATTGACGATGATGATGATGACATTGAAGATTTAAATTAGGAAAAATCTGTACTTATAATATCTACGAGGATATAACGTTTAAATATAACTTTTTATAGATAAGCAATGAGTGAGTTTACAGTATTGATTTCACATAATACAGATATGACATTAACAAGAACAAGAGTCAAAGCATTCTTTGAGCTAAAACCCTTCTACATAAATATTTTCAAAAATACGAAAAATGTCTAGTTATCATTTGTCAAAGGACTTTCTATTTTATCTTTAATTGTATCATTACTATTAACAAGTGTGATCAAACGTAAAAAAATTTTACTGCCCAAATATCGGACCACTTATATTTTTAACTAGGTGCTTGCTTTGATGTTTTTCGTAATAGAAATATGAAATAAACAAAAAAGTTGACTGAACGGCCCAAAAACTGTTGAGAACTTTTATTTCTTTTTACGTTATTTATTTATTTATTTAATTAATTAGTACGAGAACTTAGTTGAGCTTTTCCGTTTTTTTGACACAGCTGTATATAACTTTAGTATTGGTATAAAATTTTAAGAGATAATTGCAAACTACTGGTTGCACAAGTTCTTCTCAGACATCCCTCCTCCATTTTTGAGTTGTTCTAAAGTATGTAGTATAATAAATTGATTTGCTATATTTTGTGGGGAAAAGTACTGCAGAAAGAAAAAAGCAAGTTAATTCGAAACAGCAGAAAGGTCACTAGTCCTGCAGCTGCTGCTGGCTATTTTATTTAAAGTCAGAATTAATATTATAATTGTAGTAATATTATTATTCTGTGTGGCAAAAGTGGTCATCAAACTGTTCACAGTCACCATAATATAGTAAAACGTGTTTTGTAAATAAACATTTATTATTATTAATGTGTATTACTAATAGGCCTATAATAACGATGAGAATGGCTGTGAAGATGAGTCGGCAAAGAACCTAGTTGATAATATCACATTTTCACTGACATTGTCATCATCACTATTTGTGCGAGAATCGCTCTGTTTTGAAGAAGCAGAAGAGTCTAGTAGTGACGACAACGATGATGATGATGCTGTTGATTGACAAGTAGTGGTAATATAGCAGGATATCATGTACACGGGAAAATGCATCATAATAAGAGTCTTTGATTTCACTTTGGTAAATAATTCTTCATCTCCTCTTTTACCCCTTCCGCTCTTCTCCTTGTCATTGCCCATAATAGCAACAAAAATTAGCTGTTCTGGTGTAGAAATTGATGCATGTTTTCTACCTTTTAAGCCTCTTCCTGTGTTCAGTCAAATTCAAAAGTTGATGCAGTGGATTATCATTTTTCATTACAACCTGTAAATAAAACAAAAATAAAATTATGGTTTACGTTTAATACTGAAAATGCTGGGGAGTACATAAAAATGATTAATTTTATTTTTTTGCAAATTTTTAATTTAATTTCAATACGACGTTTTTTCCCTAATCAAGCACGAGCAACATGACCATGTTTTAAATAATCAGCACAACTACTTTCGTATTATTACCCTGTCATTTGATCAGGCATCAAAAAGAGTGGAATGTCAATTGGAGGCCATTCCCTTGAGGTTCAAAGAATACGAAAAGAAAGGAAGCAGAAAATGAAGAAAATGAAACTATTGTCTGAAGTTCCATAACATGGCGCTTACAACTTTTTGCATTAGGGGAATCAACGTAGACACACAAAAGCAGATAGTATTGAGCATTCGCTTTGTATTTACTTGTATCATGTACTTGTGTAAGGAACTCATTCAAGTTACTCTTGCATCTTCTTCACTTGTCAAACAAATAATACAAATACAAGTTGAGCACACAAGAAAATGTAGCTTTGAAGAAATAGACGCTTGGGAATGTCGTTTTTAGTTCACTTTGTCCGCAGCATTTTGTCTAAAAAATTACCACTGAATAACAAAACATGTAGATGCAAAGTACTTTGTCTGGTGCTATGCCGTGATGAATATGGTAACAATTCCTTGATCTTTGTTGCAATATCTTTTAACAAAAAATGCTGATTTTTCAGTATTTGGGCTTTACAAGTTTGTGTAAAAGTGATTTTTTGCCAAAGAAAATATGCTGTTGCGGGAAAAACTTTTCTTCTGACACGATATGTATAGTAATATATTTATTTACAAGTATATTTTTAATGGAGCAAATTCATTCAAGTTATTTTATGTACTTCCAAAAAAGGGTTAAACGTTGCAATGCAAATTTAGGATTTCACATGATTCAAATTTAAATTTTCGAAATCATTCCACGTACATATTACATGCTGGGAATGAAGTACCCGCTACACTGTTATATGTAACTTTGTTGTTGTAGTATTCCTAATTTACACTTGTTTACTTTGCATGTTTGCTGTTACCCCATGAATCATAAATATGAAGTAAAGTCAAGTGTATTTTAAGTATTCATCTTCTTCTTCCTGTCTCTACTGTTGTACGTCCTCCTTGCTACACTCTTTCCTTTCCCCTTTTTTACCTTGACGAAGCATGTGTGCAAATGCAAAACAGGCAGATAGGCTTGCAGCAACAACTGAATATTGTTGTTAAAAAGAGTGTTGAACGGCTCAATTCTAGTACAGCAGGCAGAATAAGCAGAAGCATGTACTCAACAGCAGCATCCATAAATATACAAAAAAGGATTCGTAGCCTTAGAATATTTTCTATCTACCGCTTGATGGCATAAAATTCATGTATATACGAGCAAATAGAACGGCGACAACAAGAACAATCTCAACAGCAGCAGATTCTACGAGTAGGTATGTATATCATACCCCTACACATTTTTTTAACCAGAGATGTACCAGCAGCAACGACTTGGATTTGATGAGAAAAAGAATATTGTACATTTCTTATTTTTATTTTATATCTGCTGGCTTGAATTCAAATGTGGAGTGGAACAGTTGTACAAAAACACACACATACGCAACGACGAAACAACATAATGATAACAAACCAAAGTGAAAGTCACCAATGTATACCAAAACCCAAACCAAAAGTGTCGTGTTCATTTTCTTTTCAGATTTTTACTGATACTTTCACCGTCGTGGACGTCACCACACAACGACAGCAACAGTCGTAAGGATGCAGTAACAACGATAATAGAACCACTAGTGTACCGCTAAATACAAGCACATGTATGGGCAATTGTACCACGACAATAATGCAAGAACGAATAGAAACTGTAAAAAAAGAAAGTTTCTTCCTTCCCTCCTTATTTTTTCCCAAAAGCGGTGGTCGTCTTTTCTTTCTTTGTTACACGTCGCTTTAGCTTGCTGCTGTTACTGTTGTTGCTCGAGAACACAACCACAAACAAGGTTTCTTTCGACTTTAACAACAGAGCCAACAAACAACAAAAAGCATGTGCCTATTCTATAATTTATATGTATGGTTGAATATACAGAAAAGAAAGAAGAAGAAGAAGAGCATTCAAGATGGACTCTCGAATTCCCCTGAGAAGTCACAACAGCCTCAATAAAAATCCTTAAAAATACTAAAACTCCGGCTGCCTGCTCGCAACAAAGAGATAGTCACTACAGAAATGCTGCTACTGCTGCTTCCAAGCTGAGGTAAATGTGAATGGAAACCTTTTTTCCGATTCTATTCTGCTGGTATCTTTGTCTGTCGCGTCATCCGTTTACACAAAACCAAAGTGCCTTTTCCCCTCAACGGAAAAAGTAGCGTCTTTTTTCTCCTCTTCCTCTTTCTCTCCTGCCACACAAGTAAAGTAAGTAGCAACTACTGGCATGATAGAGACTTGCGACGATGACAATGAACATTGAATGTCCGTTCTTCCCCACTACTACTACTGCCACCACCACTGTCTCATTTTTATTTCCCTATTCAATTTTTTTGTTAAATATACATAGGTATACACACACAATGCTAATATAAATGTTTATCAATGTAAATAACGAGTAAGCAGAGAGAAAGTTACACCAAGTGTGTGAGTGAGTGAGTGAGTGAGTGAGAGAGTGAAAAGGGAAAAATAAAAAGTAGAAAAAAATAAATTCATCTCTGGAGAGAAATACAAGATTATGTTCATGAGTTTCATTCTCCATCTCCCTTGTTTTTTTCTTTCCTTTACTCCTCGACAACTTGTATTTTATGCACATAATAATAATATCTATCTAATGTAATGTAATGTAATATTGTACTCTACATACTTTCCTCAACTCAACATGCATATATTAAAGTGTACCTGGAATGTACATGTTATGGTATCTGTTTACGCCTTGTCCTCAACCCGGTTACATGCCGGTTCGTATGAATAAATGTCTTTTTTCACATAGGCGTATTTTTTCTCCTCTAAATATACCTGTCCTTTTTCTGTCTGTGAACAAAATTTGGTTGAAAAGAAAGGCTGAAATTCTGGAATAAATCCATGATAATAATGCACACTATTAGCATTTTTGTTGGGTTACATGTGTAACACAGGAAATTGTTCCCAACATTCAACAAATGTTGTACAGTCCCCTTTTTACAATGATCAAGTGTATTAACAGCAACAGCAGCGGTGGCGGTTAGCAGATACGACGACAAGGTATTTTTTTTCCTTCGCTGTCTTTCGTGAGAGTGAAACCTCATGTTATTTCCTTTTCTCATATTTATGCTGGGTTTTTTTAACTTTCGACAAAAAAAATTCCATCATGATGATCATCATTCTCATGGTTCAAAGTAGATTGATATGGATAGAAATAAAATTTAACAAAAAAAGGTTAACTTATTTTTTTGCAACATGGCAGCAATAAAGGTAGTGGTCCAACAATGTCGACCAGTCAACAAAATAAAATGACACAGGAGGACATCTGACCTTTCACACAAGATGGAATATAACCAAGTGAAGGGAACAGAAAAAGAGTTGCAGCTTCTTGTTCCATCAAGTGGAGAGGGAACAACAGCCACCTGGGATACTACTTTTTTCTTAGTTTAAGCTACTGTACATCTCCGCATCACATCACCTTTCATTCAAGTGGAATTGAAAAATCCACACAACTTACTTAACTTTTTCCCCTTTTATTTTTTTCCCTCACTTTTTTTCGTTGTGCTCAAAACTTTTATTTTTTCTCTCTTATTATTCTTTTCGACAAAAATATCCTTTTTTGTCGACATTGGTATTTTTGTCTTTTTTTCGTTCGAAAAAGTGAGAGTTGGGGAACCAAGTCAAAAAATCTTTTTTGTCGTAGGTAATCATTTATGGACATCCAAAATGGCAACAATTGACAAGTATTCAACAAGACTAACTTGTGATGGGATCAAGGAACGGATGGGCACGTTCATGCTCAAACGAACATTGTACTACCATTACAATCACGTTGGAATTCAGAGTGTGTTTCAAATAGAAACTGTACATTTGAAAATAATGCGTGTGAGGAGCTACGAAAACTTCTCACTTGGTTAAATCATTGAAGCTTGACAAGCTGAAATGGATAGGCAGCAAAAAGTTTGAAGAATGAAAGCGAGCGTCAATTGAACTGAAATGAACAATGAGTTTTTCGTGATTAATTCACCGACACGAAAAATGGAGCAGACATTCTTACGTATAAATAAAGTTGGAGAAAACAATTGAAGCGCTTTCTCGTTTCGATTCTTTTGCTTAGCTACCAGTTATAAATAAACCAGTTTCCATTAAGCTTTTTTGTAAACTGCTGCCACAAAACATTAATGTAACATTTGGTACTAAAAGCGAGCTGCTTTAATTGAAGTACTTACTTTTCACCACGTAGCATATAACACACACCTATTCTAATTACTCCAAATAGTACATTCCATCTGCCAAGGTGATCAGGCAAATAAAGCCCTCATACTCATAATAATGGAAATCTCCGGTGATATTTCCCGTGAATTCACTAAGCTCTCTTGAAATTTTAACGACCAGCAGGGAATAACGAGCTTTAAAAAATCCTTCATTGTTTGCTAATTAATTGAATAAATGTAATTGCCATTTTTGCCACAAAATTTAAGCAAAGCCTTTACCATAAAACTCTTCTTTGAACTCTTCTCAATTGCTTCATGGCCATTACATGATAATGATCAAGCTGGTGATTATATAAATGCTCAGTAACGAAAAAGTAGTTTAAAATACATAAAATGATCATTGTATCTTTTTTATGCGTGCAGCTGTACAACTGTAATGCCGAGCACCTTCCGCCTAGTGCTCTTGAAATAATATTGTCCTCGCCGCCAATGTCATTAGTTTTTTCTACCTTTGTGCGTAAAGAAAAAGACGACCAACGGCACGCACTCATGGGAAATATTTTGTTTAAAATATTTTAAACTTGTAAAACTTCGAATATGTTGGAATTATAAACTTAAAGGGGCTTGCTTTCCTGCTGTTTTTTGCGTTTATTTTCACTCTTCCAAATACACACTATGTTAAATATCTCTGCCGTGTTCTTCACTTTTGAACATAAAATCAGCATTTTTATCTACTCTCCTCCTTTCATATATTAAAATACTCTACAAACTTTCCATTTCATCTACTTCCCAGCTCATGTATTACTTCAATCATCATGATCACTACCATCATCACTCTGATCGTCAGCCTAATCTTTGCTCGCATCCTTTATCCTTAAAGCTTTTGCAGTTGAATATATATATAGAGAAGCAGAGTATGGTCGTATGTTTATCAACAGATGCATTATAGCAAAAGTATTTAGTAGTGATAAAAAGAGGATGAAACGTGAAAGTGAATCTGTAAGAGATTGCATGAGCTATTATTATTGCAATGGTAGTTTTCGGTTCTGTTGTGTATGTGTGTGGTGTCAACAGCATCACCATCATCATACTTTGCTGATCCTTCTCATCTTTCTCTCTCCCTCTTATTTACTTACTTGTAGCATCTCGTCTCTCTGAACAAGAAGAAAAAAGAGCAAAAACAAGTTTTTATATGTGCTTCTGCAATCTCAAACTATTTTAAGATCCCGAGGAAAAAAACTTTTTCATTTTACTCCCTTCTTCTTCTTCTTGCCTGCTTTGCTCTCTTTTTTTTCTTATTCTCGTTTGTCTACTTTGCTTGTTTGTGTCATCGTCATCATCATCATCACCATTCCTAATAACATGTGTGCGTGGTCTACACTACCAAGAGCCACAACATCAACAACAGTACTGCACACACACACCGCTGAAACAGAAAAGCAGCAGCTTTTCCTTGTGGTGGTGATGGTGCTGCTTCTCTTCCTCTCTGTCTCTCTCCATCACTCTCTGCTTGATCATCACGATGATAATTATTGGCAAAATGTCTCTTGTCTCTTATTTTGGCCCTCCCTTTCCTCGTTTCTTCATTACGTTATTTGATATCGGACTGCTCACTTGGCGTGGGAAATAAGTTGAAATGAGCAAGAAGAAAAGCGGTAATTGTTCAGTATCCATATCCATGACATGACGTTATATATACGGCGCAATATTGCCTTGCATACTTCCCTTCATCATTATTATTACTTTTCTTCTGTCCTATCCAACGCTTTAAAGGTCAGCTATAAACATACATACCTTTAAGATGTCAACTTATAATTATTATCAAGAATCACGTTTTTCTCATAATGTCATCATGAGGATAATATTTTTATCTATAAAATTTTTTTCACAGCTTCGTGATGCATGATAAGTTAAACTTTTTGTGTGTTAACTTTTTTAATGGCACAGCGAAAGTTTATATGTACAACTTGGGATAGATGTGTAAGCAGGTAGTTTAGTTTTTTTATTCCTGTGTCCATTCGGTTGTCTTTTATTTTGTTGACACATGTGGAGTGACCTCTTGTTTGTTTCTCGCTCTCTTTCTCTCTCGCTATAAATGTCTTTCTCTTCCTCTCCTCCTCTCTATTCTTCTCTCTCCAAGGTGTAATGATATGAGTGTGCAAAGTGACAAGTTGAAAAACTTTTACGAGTCCCAATTGAGTCATCATCGGAACTCGTGTGGAGAAGTGTAATATGTTATTATCATCACCTCTGCTTACTTACACTATAATAATATTTGCTACTACTGCTGCTGTTAGGAGGAGTTATACACTGGTTATTGGTGACGACGGCAGTTTATTATGTTTGTTTGTGCATTCCTGCTAGCTATTTTACTTTAGTCAGTGTGACTTCCATCAGTCTTGATGTTATTATCAGCAGGCATGTTGACAGCAACTTTATATATGTAGCTTATAGCAACTATAAAACTGTGTTATTATTATTTTCATCTTTAGTATTGTTTGTCTGCTCAACTTGCCCTGTCTGGCACTGATTTGTGAAACATGTGTACTCGTTTATTTAATTACTGTTTTGCATCCATAATCCATTCCAATCAACCATATACTACTTTCACAGAGGATGTGAATGCAAATCAGTACTATTAATCAGCATACCTGATAAAAATCTTTTCAAGCAAGTACTTCTTTTGGCTTCTTGTCAGGGAAATGGTTTCTATAATTTTTTGTATTAAAAGTACAAAATAAAGTTAGAAATAAATCGGAATATATCCCTAGATAAAACAAAAAAATGCAACGCTATTTAAAGCTAACGATGATGATGATTTGAGGAAAATACGAGAGAAAAATGGTGTACGATAAAAATGATTTATTGCTATGCTTAAACGTGAGGAGTAAGCGGCTATTTTTTGATAACCGCGTCCTTGGAGGATTTACCGATTTTTTGCTGAAAATGAATAGGGTTTTTGGTCCTGACCTTAAGCAAGTTGTTAAGCATATTTCTCAGAGAAGTTGGATAAAGCATGTGACATTAAAAATAATATTGGCGTGATCGACGCACAGACTGACAAACCACACGCTACGCCAAGCATTTTGCTATACATGGATTTCGCATTCAAGCCCCCACCCGCACAGCGGTGTTGATATATTCCTGCTTGGATACTCTGCTTTAAAAGTAAATTCCGAGCACTTTTTTTTCAAAAAATAAATTTGTTTTCTTTTATGAAATTTGCATGTTTGCTTGTCTAAAGGTGCCCTATTAGCATATTTTCGCTTCCGCTATGTATAAAGTCGCCTTTGAAATTCAAATTTTGATTAGAAATCATTTAGCCACAGTGTGCACTCTACCTACACTCTCTACCCAAACATGTCCAAATGTAGTATTCTAATTAAAGTTATCTTTATGTCTTCAAGGTACACCAGCTAATTGAAAAGCATACCTTGTCTGTCGGTGTGCACATCAAAGCTTTTCACCCTGCTAGCCAAGGGAAAATGTACATGTGAATGTAAATATAATTTTATCATCAAGACTAAAACACTAGCATTATACCACCCACCATCAACATTCTTGTTTTAATGGCAAAAAGCTCTCCCTTGTCTGTATCCGTTTCATTCATTCAGTTTAGCAACATTTTTTGCAGAGAAGACATAAAATAAAATGACTGCCTATCACCACCACCAATATATCCCACTGAAAGATGTCCTGCTGAGTTTAATAATCCCTCTTAAACTTTCGTATAACATGTAACACTACAAGGGGAAGCATGGTGATGATGATGATGATCATCATCATCACCACAAAGTCATCGCCATCATCTGCAGGCTTATTTCGTCTTCCAGATTAAGTATTTGTCTTGATGAGTGTTTTGCACTGGCTCGCAAAATGCGAGATTTTCTACCTTGTCAAAGATTAGATGCTCAATACAACAATGCAATTGGTACAGCAGGTCCACGTAGTTTGTACTGGTAGACAGCTGTGTCGGTTAATAAATAATAAATAAATGAGATTGTAGGTAAAATAATGGAGAGAGTGGATGAATATGCATTAGCATTCCCCACTGACTGAGAGGAATAGTCAGTGGAGATCTCTACTCCCTTCTCTGGCACTGACTGACTGAGTAAAAGTTGAATGACAATATGGGTAGAAATCGATAGAGAGAGAAAGAGAGGTGAAGGTTGGAATGCGTTCTTCTTTAGATGACAAGAATATATCGACAACATTCCTTCCAATGGCCCTTGCCATTCTCAACACGATCATCAGGATGATGTTCATCAGCCGGTGTTATCTTGCGTAAGGTGTATTGTTCCCTGTCACCCTTGTCAACGTGAGTGGGACGAGTCGATGGAAATGAGTACACTTCAGAGACAAGAGGACAGTGAAAGAGTAATAACAGTAATAGTGAAGCTGATGATGACGATTATGATAAGACTATAAACTGCAAGTTACAATCATGCTAGTATTTAGCATAGCAACTAATATAATTTTAAGTAGGTATGTATGCTTTTCCCTCTCCACCTTTTGGAATAATACAAGCAGAAGTTGAAAAACTCATATAATAATATTTTAATGCAGGAAACAAGCTGATTGAGATGATGATCAAATGTTTCTGGATTATAGCAGCAATAACAATAATATCAATAATATTAATAATATTATTCAATAACACTGTGTATCTATCTACAAGATTATAGTATCGCACTCAAACGAATACTAGTTCATTGGGGAAGTCTTCTTGTTATATTATGCTATACTAAAAATTTCCAATGAATATGATACAAGTTGTTGGAGTTTACTTTTGGACAAAAAACGTGTTGATTTCTTATCATGCCCCAGTACAGTAGTAGAAAATTGAATTCATTCAATTTAACCAAAGCTAGTGTATTACTTATTATGCACACCATACAATGCAGCAGCCAGTCAGAAAATGGAGAACGGTGAATAATGACGACGCTTTTCCTTCGCCATCCCAACCTATATTTTTCACAACAACAGTCTCCTCAGACTCAAACAGATTATTCATTCTATCGTCCTCATACATAAGCACAACCTAAGCGTCATCACAAAAGTCGTCGTCCACACCAGCACCGTTGCAGCAACACCTCGTACAGCACAGACATTGGCTAACAAATCAATAGGAGAGATTGATTCAATCCCACATTCAACGCAACCACCATAATTTTCTTGACGAATGAATGAGCGACTCCTTCTTTCCCGGGCAACAGCAGAAGCAAAATAGCTCGAGAGTCTCTGTGGAGAAATCAAATCAGATTTATCTGCAGAAATACAGTACATCTCTCTTTTCTCTGATGCTGCTGATATACAATAATAATGAATGAATAGCGGCGGTAGGTACACGTTTCCAGGCAGGGAGAAAGAAACTAATGTGTTGTTGAGGAGTGGTGGGTTATAGCGACGCCATTAAGTACAAGTCGCCGTCCAACAGTACATAATATTCTTCTTGAGCACAAGAACAGATTTAAAAAATGAGTTGGCTTCAAGTGTAGACAATTTCATGGAATTGGTTAGAATGGAGCGAATAACAATAGACCTCTTGCTATTTACTTGTTATTATTCAACTTGTACAATTGAATTGAATCATGATCAAGATCAGAAATGATGATGAGAGTGACAAAAGCGATCATGATGAAGATTTCTGTTCTGCTACAGCAGCTACAAATATCAACACTTCTGCTACTACTACTACTACAGTAAAATGATGATGATGATTACGATCAAGTTTGGATGGAACAAGAGTATCAACACTGAGAAAATTAAAATGAGAGAGAAGCCATGCATACTTGAGTGTGCTGGGGGTATATGTATACTACACCACTCTCTCGCAGATTCCCATCTTTTGTTGTTGTGCAATGCACAAAAGATCATCATCATCAATCCATGGCACACATAATGCAACCAGAAACTGGCACGTAGTTTTATTCTCAACTTTCATTTCACAAACAACAAAAAAGATGATTGGAAACCAGAAACCCCCACTACTGGCATCATCATCACTGTCACTGCATACATTATGTATCACTGATTTGTTCAGATAAGGCATTATTTTTTGCATGGTTTGTATGAAGAAAAGCAAAAAGTGTTTGCAATTCAAAGCCCATATCAAAATAATACTGACATGCATGCTATAGGTAGTACGTATATCAATAATAGCAACGGCCCTGGAATAATATTTTATAGACTAATAATAAATAACAGTAGAATCACATTTTAGCCTGGATCAAGTTTTGTAGGAAGGGAAACGAGAAAAAAGTAATGTCCTTTTCAAACAACCTAAAATCCCTGCACTACCAGTGCCACTCTCACCTGCAAATAATCCCTTCACAAATATGTGTATGCGTTATCATTGGGAAGCTCTCTGTGGAAAACCCTTCCTGTTGGATGGAATTATGGTATAGTGAGAAAATCCATAAAACATTCTTTGAGTCACGAGAGAAATAATATTTCTAGTGAAAACAAGATTTATTTTTGGTGTTCTATTTATTTAGCATAGTCGTTCGTGCTGGAGTCGTGAATGAAGCATCAGGTGAAAATCGGGTAGTCAAAGACAAATTTCAAATGAAAGTCAGCGCGATCCAACGACTGCTTCAAATAAAATACAAGGCAAGAGGAGATGGGAAGAAGAGGAGGAAAAGAAGTGGCAGAAGCATAGGAAATTGGAAAGCGACACATGTATTGAACTGGGTATTACCAAAGGAGAGGAAAAAAGAAAAAAAGATTAGCTGGTTCCTCCTCACACTCCACCTCCCTAACCGTGTTATAAAAAGAGGCCAAGCAGAACGTGCATTTCATCCACAATTATTGCAACCTTATCGGTTTGCATATAAATAAATATTAGCTTTGGCAAAGAGTATTTGAATGTTAACAATCCATATAATTTCATCAAAAATTTGAACCACCCGAAAGAACTTTGAAAAAAATCAAATGTGATAAGCTAGTTTTTCATGTGAATTTTTATAAACTGCACACATGATAGCATATTATGCATATCTGCACTTATGTGTACATTATATCCTCACTTCCATGTATCTTGTTTGCTTATCATCACAATCGCAAATGTCCTGAATCCCTGTGAGGGATTCAGCCCAAGGCAACGAGTCATCACATTGATACGTTTACTTTTCCATCCACCATGCAAGCAAGCAAAAATAGAGGAAGATATGAAGATGCTGTGAGTACTATAAAAATACATCATCGTTATGATCTCAGTACCAGGAAAACTCAGCAAAACTCAGCATATAAAAGTAAACGGGCAAGTCATTTTATATTCCAGACCACCAATACATAAGAATACCCTCTCCAAATGTCATTCGTTCTCTCCCTCTCTCCTTTCCCTTTGAATTGAATATTTTTAACCGTTTTCAATTCTGGTTGACTTTCTTTTTTTCTGGCTTCTTTACCACAAGCTAGAAAATTTACCACTGGCCTTCCCCTTGCTACAACTACAACTTTAGTTGATGGTGGTAATGCTACTGCTGTTATTACTATTACAGTAACCGCAAAAGCAGTAGAAGTCATGATGATGACATTATACATAATAGATGTTGTTCTTGGTACAAAAATACCTACGTATATAAATATTCGTACATATTTTACATCTTACATACCTAAATACATATATATATAACTAGTATGCGTTTCCATTGTACCTATAACATGTTGCGTTACTGTATTTATATTATAAATGTGTTATAGATCATGTACAAAAAGTAAAAGGAAACATTGTCAACGGGAAATAGAGGATAGTTGTTGGTTTCTCTTTTCTTATCCTTTCCTGCAAATGTTTAGTAACAGGAGCCTCATGCTTGAGTGCTTTCACTTCAACTTGTTTCTTTCACGAAACAACAACAACAACATCAACTATAGCAGTGCTGTATTGTAGTAGCAGCATCAAGCCAAGTTTAGACTGGAGTCGAAATCATGTAGTGCTTCTCTGTGCTGCTCCATGCACACCTTTTCCTTTTTCTTGGCATATACACACATGCACACGCTACAAAACGAATGGAAGAAAGCATCAAGGAAAAGCCAGCCAGTAAGAGATTTTAGAAAGCTAAATATTTTCCGTATTTGTACATATGATTAAATAGGTACACTCTGCCACTGCTGCTTTTGTGTGCTTTTAGTTTTGTGTAGCATGAACGTATGTCCATAGTGTAGGTATGTGTCTTTGCTGCTGCACAATATGTGCGTTATTGCTCCCTTATGATTTGACTCTGAAGTGGGATTCCATGTAATCAACAAGTTTTCAGCAAAAAATACTACTTTTCTCCTATTTTATACTTACTTTTACTTACTCTCTGTTCTCCCACTCTCTCCCTCTCCATCTCGCTCTCTTTATACCACTTTTGCTTTTCGGCGTGCCTTTCCCTCTTTCTTGAATGAGGGAATGAGAAAGATGAAAGGAAAGGAGACGGTGCCGGTGATGATGATGACGAAGAGACGATGATGATGTAACAAAAAAGAAGTAGCAATGTCATAAATCGTCTTGTATGTAACATACATTTTTTCCCTACATGCCAAGGTCTTCTCATTCTGGGCTTCCATGTAAACTCATGGTGGTAGCAGCAGTGTTGATAATAATAATAATAGTAATGAAAATAACAGTAGTGGTGACAGAAGCTACAATAATGTTGATGACAAACAGTTAAAATGAAAAGGAAACACATTTTGGGGAAACTTGAGACACTTGGTACTTTTGAGAACACACAGGAAAGAGCACAACGGCGGTGGTGGTAAACGGAGAGACAAGGGAAAACGAAGTGTGCTGTTATTCTTATTCAAGTGTGTTGTGTTGTACTTTGCAGGAAAATAGGTTGCGAATTGTGTATTCTCTGCAATATTTATAAAAGTTTTTTTTGTATTTTTCTAGATGCTGTTTGCTTGCTCAATTTTCCCGGATACATTTCTATCCTACAGCTAACATCAAAGCAACAAGAAAAAATAGAGTCGGGTGGGTGATGCGAAACAAGAATGTAATGAAAGACGACGACAAGAATGATGACATCCAATAGCCCTAAGCTGTTTTCGTCATTTTTATAAATTTATTATGTTTACTTTTCCGCATTATTATAACATGATTTTGTTCCCATGGCATATTCATAGATGGACGCGTTGGATGTCTCCCTATATCGTAGACGGCGATTTCCGCGCAATGCATTTTTCGTGCATGCACTTTTCGCGGTGGACCTTTTCCGCGTAGGAGCTTTTACGGGAAAAACTGAATCAAATCAATAGGTACTTAATAACTTCACGTTCATTTAAGTGAATAATAAGGCAAACAGTACTAAGGAATTGTCTTAAAGTTGCCGATGATGATAATTAATTAATTTTCGTAATCAGTATACACTCTGTTTAAGATCATGATGGCCTTGCAAACAAATTATCAATGTTTTGTACTTTAACTTTTCATTGCATTCTTAAATAAATGTTACTCTAACTCACGTGTACAACCGTTTTCAGTAGTTTAGTCCTCCGAGTAGAATGACATTACCGTCAAAAAATCAAATGAACAAAAGCGCTCATACGCGAACAAGATATCGCCAGAAAAATTTCCATCGCGAAAAAAGCGATGCGTGGTAAATGTCAAGCGCGGAAACTCACCCATGCGCGAAAAATGTAATGCGCGGAAATACCCTAGACCACTTTTTAGTATTGGTAGTACAGAACAACACTTCTGACATTGAATACGAAGGATTCATATGGTAGACTTTATACGAATGGGGGCGAAATATTTACAGACACATTCTGCAATAGTTTCCCTTTCGCATTGTGAGCTTGTTATTTTGTACTTATGGGCATTTGTCTATTTTTTTACCAACTCCAGGTAAATAAGTAAAAAATATGCAGAAAATGTATATAAAATATATTTATGCTCAACTTTAAATATTTTTTGCATTCCTTTTTCTAAGAATAAACAGCTAAGCGTCTACCTCCATATTCCTATCACTTTTTTACACATAAGTACTTTATTTTTACTGTTATTATTGGATTTCTTTGGTTTTCCTTCCAGGCTCAAATGCATTGCAATTTTCGTAGTGTACTTACTTAATCTGATAAAATGTGTTGGTATGCTCACTCCTTTTTTCATTCCACTTTTCTTCCTCTCATTGTTATTGAGTGTAATGACAGCAATAATGGTGATATCGTTTGTACGAGTCATAACCGTAATATAAAAAAGTATTCTTATCAGCCGAACACTCACTCCGTACTCCCTTTGTCGACAATAAGTATATGTATGTGTTCATTCAGCAAGTGGGTGGTTCCTCTGAGCTGTTTTAATAACTACATACTTCTTTCTTCTTATCTACCCAAGTCACCAAAAATATACATAAGCAATATTGCTGCTACTGCAGCAGGTCGTCATTTTCGTCTTGGTGGCACAAGTATGTGTTGCGGTAGTAGTGGCAGTAGTAATAACGATAATCTCTGTCTTTTCTGGGAGACAGTTTGGAGCCTCTCTCTCTCCCTGCTTGTGTGCCTAGCTCCTTTCCTTTTCAACATTTCTCTCTGTTGCTTTCATCCTACAAGTTTGATGTTGATATGATGGCACTAATAGAAATATGATATGGTATAAAAGTTGTTGTAATATTAGGAAATGTCTACGTACAGTGTAGAGTAGCCCTTTGAAGTGATATAAAGTGTGCAGTTTGTATGAGCCAGACAAACTGTCAGTCTTTTTTTCTGTACCATCACCACACTTTTCCTTCCTTTTATATCTCTGTTTCTGCCAAAAGTTGGTGCTGCTCTGATGCTGCTGTTGCTGTTAGTGCTGTTGAGATGAAACGAAAGCTTTTTGAACAGACATGGTCTATGCATACGTGAGAGAGGGAGGAAACCACAAGAAAGATTTTACGTAACAACAACATAGTAACTAGCATGATCGCTCTCATCATTGTCATTATCAAAACCTTATTATGCTGCTTTTAGTATAAAAGAGCCATTCATGTTGCACCAAATTTTATGCATCACACACACACTCGCTTTTGCAGTTTGTATGTTTATAGTGGATTTTAATAGAGAAAAGTAGCAAGTGGTTGTGTGAAGAAGGCAGTAATAATAATGGCAGTAGAGCAGAAGAAAAGACACAAGTGCGATAGGGGTGATAATGACGATAAGGCAAAAATAAAAATCAAAGAAGCAGGAGTGACGACGACACAGAGAGCCAGGCAACCTGAAAAAAGTTTTTCTCCTATCCAAATTCTTCTTCATTTTCTCTTCGAGACCTTCCCATTCTTTTGCCCCTTTTTTTAAAAAAAATGCGTGCATGTGAATTTTGGTTATGACACAAACTTACTCGTGCACTTATTAGTATCACTACTTCCTTAAGAAAATTACGCGAACACGATTATTTTTAATTAAGTGTATTAGCACGTCTCTACAACTTTTCCTGGTTCCCATCATCATCGCCATAATCAAAAACCCGACAAGTAATGGTAGATGATGAGGCAAAGGAAAACAAAATAATAACTTGTGTTCAAATTTATTTACCCATGGTTTCCGTCTATAAGTGCTATTAATATAAATACTTGAATGTAGTCTATTTACGGACTCGTTTCAATGGTGACACAACAAAAGGCGCAGACAGGTACGATATTCCTATTCGACAAGTCATGTGTGGCATGCCTTTTCTCTAGCTCTTGTTACTAAAGTTCCGAAATTGGTCAGTCATTCGACACACATAGATAGTTAATAGTTTGACAACTATTTATCGCGTTATTCCAGAAAAAGTGGAACAAGACAGGGTAAGGTCGACCTCGTCGTAAAAGTTCGACTATGCAAACTGTGCACTGTAAAAGTACAGCGGCGCAGCTAAATATATGCATTTTCTATTTATCGTTCCACATATTTTCCACCCTGCCTGCAAAAAAAATATTAATTAATTTTTTTCTACTCTTTGCGCTTATAGGGAGCTTTTACAGTAAAGAAGGTAACGTTATTTACACATAAACATACGCACAAAAAATATGCTGGTGGTGATGATAATGATTTGCAAGTAGCTGGGACATTGCACAAGTGAAAATGTGAAGGTGGTAAAAAGGGAAAGCGAAAAGGGGAAAATATTTATGTGTGCGCCTGATTCTGACTTGAGAGCGCAAATAAATATTCGTACGAATTAAACAAGAAAAATGCTTGAAATACTTTTCCCTTTCTCCACATTTTCTTCTGCACCCACAGCATAGCACCAGAGAGACTAACCCTGGTGCTTTTACTTTCAGTCAACAGTCTTCATTTTTTTATTTTCTGAAAGGGGAGCAGGTCACATGATTTCACTCGAGAAGAATGGTTTGAGACAAGCTCGTGTATATATCGCAACGCCATTACAAGTTCAATCGTCGGAATATTTTTTTCAGAATATCCACAGGATAATGGAGCATTTTTAATAGAAAAGTTTTATTGCGTTTCTAGACGACCATTTTCCACTAATTGGCCATCCAGTTACATTTTTTCGTTAAAGCGTTTAGAAAAATGTGGCTGTTACTATTCATTAGATGAAATACTTAATCTCAGAAGCTCATTAGTTAAAAACGGGGAAGATTACATGGCAAATTATTTCCCCAAATAGTTAAATCATGTGTATATATATACTCTAATGGAACACCTGGCTTTCTACAGCTTTATAGATAGAGTTGGTGAATACGGAATATTTTGAGAGAGAAAAAAGATTCTTACTGTATGAGTCTTACTTCCGCCACCACCTACAACAAAGGCCAAGAATTTATGAATAGTTTGGTGGACTATTATTATCATCACACAATATCAAGGATCATTTTTATGACTTGCAATTAGCATAAGAAAGGTCATATTTTTAAGACTCGAGAGTAGCATTAAAATAAGCTGAAATGCGCTAAACTTGTAAAAACTTCTATTTTCTACCTGATTAAATTGTACAAGTAAATCAGCACGTACAATTATTCTGGGATGACTAGACGGTGGAATGTGACAATGACAAAATGAATTAAAAAGACTAGAATGCACAATTAGAGGTGGATACGCAGAGATTGAACCATCCAGTTTTCAGAATGATGTGTGAGTATATATTTATCAGCCCACGAATAAAAAAAGTAGTTTGGATGTCTTACTTGAGTTTAGAAAATCGCATTGCAGTTCTTGTCAGCAGACAGACAGTCCCAAACAAAAATGGGTGAGTATAGTAGGTTTAAAAATTTTGGTCAATCTTTGGGCCGTTTTCTTGAAAGGCGAGTTAGTTGTTGTAGTGGTCAATTAACACAATTAATTTATTTTTATCTCATTGCTTAGTAGTACTTAATAGCGAAAAAACAGGAGTGAGTCTGTTGGTATGTAAACCAATGTGATATAGCTCCTGACTAGAGTGAACAATAAACAAAACGAAAGGAAAAAGGAGTTACAGACATCTTTTTACCAACAAGGAATATAAAATGGTGTGGAGAAAGGACAATAAGTGTATAAGCGTATTAAGTTGCGTACACTTATTAAATACAAGTCAGTTGAAAAAATAGAGTTGGATCTGTGATTAGACTTGCGAGAGAGAGAGAGAGAGACAGGAAATGTATTACACTGGTTTGGCAAGGATGACGGAACTCTGCAGGAGACTTTCGAGTTTGGGCACTGCAGGTGGTCATCATGAAGCTTGAATGGTTACTATTTGTAAACCCCTGTGGAGGCTCTTCACATTGTTATAATAACAACAACAACATTAGCAACAGATAAAAAATACTCTTGTCATTTTTTTCTACTCGTAATTTCCACCAGTTAAACATGAGACACGTATCAGTTTGCTGTACAGTAAAATGTACCTTGTTTCTCTCACCTTTTAAGAACATAAAAACAAAGCATAGATATGCATTTTGTTCCGGTTACTAACACCAGCTAACGAGAAACGTTAAACAAATAAGCTACTATTAATAGGGGGTTATTCATTCATTTTCATTAGCAAACAACATTAGTTGCTCATCAATACTTTAATTCAAAACTGCAATATTTCCACTTTATTTTGCATTAGGGTCATGCCACTTGAACTTCAAGTCATAGCAAATAAAGCTGCGTATAAATCAATATTTTATTATGCATACAGTTTTTTCATCTTTGCTTTACTGCTCTATTGATGACGATTATCAATGCAGATATCACGACGTTTTTTTTAAATAGCTACCAATTTCCACTTTGTTTTTCTTCCTATCATCACTTCTTCGCCCATCATCTCCTCTTTTCATAATATTAACAAGCCTGCTGTATCCGTTCCAACGACTTTTTTTACCATCCGAGCAAAATAATAATAAAAAAAACTCACACCAGCAGCACAATAATAATATGATGCATCCTCCTCCTCTTTTCTTTCATACCAATAAAAATTCCTCGCTACTGATGTTTCCACCACCACCAACGCTGAAAACAACTGCTGCTGAGACGATGATGATACGCATCATCATCATCAGCATGACTCGTGTATCACCACTACTACTTTACTAGAAAATACTTATCATCATCATATACCATAGGTAATATACCATATAACATACCCATTTTATATGTATTTTTTGATGTTGGAAAAAAGCACTGACTTTTTTCCAATTCTTAGCTGTTGTGTTGTTGCTTTATTACAAGATGTAGGAGAGTATCATCATCATCATTATCATCAGAATGATGTGGATGATGATAATGAGAAGAACGAGTAGTGTAGTGTGTGTGTTCCCCCTGTGGTGTTATTATGTACAATGACTTGATAAAAACCACTCAAAGAGATGGTGGTCTACTCTCACCCTCTTTCTCTGGTTCCACTAAAGACTTTTTTCTACACCAGGAAAGCAAAGGATGGGTGTAAGAAGCCTAGTCAAGAAAAAAGTACAGATGTGGTGGCATGCACGTATTTATACNCTGGTTCCATTAAAGACTTTTTTCTACACCAGGAAAGCAAAGGATGGGTGTAAGAAGCCTAGTCAAGAAAAAAGTACAGATGTGGTGGCATGCACGTATTTATACATTACATTACTAGGACTACATTGAGATTTCAAAATGTTGTTGTTGATGATGATATCATCGTCGCTGCTACTACTACAGCAACTACTACTGCTGCTGCTGTTAGTACTATTACCACAGTTTTTATTATTACATCACCATCATCGAGATAATATCGTATCACCGCACCAGCGTTGTCGCCGTCGCACTGTTGCTTCTATCTTTCGTTCTTTTTTTGCTGCTACTGCTATACGAAAAGGAAAGAGAAAAAAATCTGCTTGGGCTTAGCTTTTGATGAGTAAATAGATACTATGCTCTGTATATTCTTGTGGTGAAACATTTCTGTCTTTAAATTTTGCAATGTGTATCATAATTGTATGTAGTACGACCCACTTATACGTTTTTCATAGCCTCGTGCTGTTGTTGTGGAGGTAGAATAAAAAATAATAAATGAAATTTCTTCTTTTCATTTCATGTGTGTGAATTCTTGTACAAAGCCGAATACTTTACAGTGGTCCGCTTTTTGTGAAAAAGAGACAAAAATCAGATGTACGTAAGGACGATGATAGATAAGAGAACCACCAAATTGCACAGGAAGGGAATGCGCATGGTAAATTTGCCGGTGGTGACAAGAATGGTAGAAATGTACTTTTCGAATTACCATGATCAAAATCAACAACATGATCACCCTGCTCATGGTCATGTTGATGTTGATGATGATGATGATCCTGATCCTGGCACAATGTTGTTTGCTCTTATTCTCTTGATGTTATTAGTACTTCGATTACCCTTTTACAACTTGTAGTCATCATTATCGTCATCACATACAGCAACATGATCACTTTCTTCATAGTGGATCAAGAAGAAGAAGAGGAGAAACAAGAAAAATGAATTGATGTGGCCTGAGATTTATGCTGACATGGACATGAAGGAGCAGGAGAAAAAAAGTATTAGTAGAAATGTGGCAATTTTTGCAAAAGAAATCGCATACAAGTACACATCACATTTGTATCTACTACTTCAGTACTTGAGCACAGAAGCTCTATAAGGCGGAGTGAAAAAATTACAGCAGAGTAAGTGGAAGCACACGCTTCTTGTCGTTTTTTATTGCTGCCACAACTACTATTATAATTATTATTACTACTAGTAATAGTGGTAGTAGCAGTAGTATTTTTGTTATTATTTACTATTAAAACCTGAGACGACAATCATGATGATACAAAGTACATTAAATTACACACACACTCGTACCACTGCACTTACTACTGTTGTTTCTAGCAGGAAGAATATGATAAAAAAAATCCATTTAGAAAAGTTGGGAGCTGCGGTAGCAGCAGCAACACCGGCATCTGTAGCATTAGTATATCAGTTCTCAGAGAAGAAGTAGCAACTAGAAAGAGGAGCAAAGAAAAACCAGCAAATTTTTCGTTTGGGATGATATATTTTGTGTGCCTGTGTGTTTCCGCTTTCTTGGCTAGGTTTCTGTGTCTTTATTCTTTATATACTCCACTGGCATTTCTGTTGTTAGCTTGGCTCACGAGTGTAACCTAATATTTACATGCACACAAAACGCAGAGCTAGAGTAACAAGGATGATGGTAATGACGATGACGACGACGAAGGTGCTGTGGTTTCCTACTTTTTGGCTTTTCCACTTTAAAACTGATGAAAATTACACTTTAGTGTGCAGCAGGCAGAGTAATACAAGTACATAAATTGCAGAGTGCAAAACAACATGTAGGTTTTGACTAAAGTAAAGACAACTTTCATTCTACCATGCATAATAATGTTAATCATAAATAATATGCATACATGCATGCACTCTGCCGTAATAATAATAATAATAATAATGTATAACAGTAATAGATAGGAAAGAAGCATGTTTTTTTGTATCACTCTGTATTTCTTTACTCTTTCAGTAGTCAGTCATGTTGTGATGTCACTGTGCCGCAGTGATTTTTACACATTCCCTTTCCCTTCATTTTCGTTAAAAGAAATTCTCACAGTCTTCGTCGTTGTCGGGCGGTCGGTGGCTTGTTTCCTCTTTTTTATTTTACTTTGGCTCGTATTCAGAGTTTTCTACACACATGTGACATTTTGCACATTTGTAAATTTTTAATGCCAGTGCCGGAGTGCACCATCATCATCATCGCCATCCTTGTCGTCGTCGTCATATATAAGTAAGTATACATGTGTAACCGCAACCATCATCATCATCCTAAGCATTCACTTTTACTATCGTTATTATTAAGATGACTAACTAGCATACCCAGATTTAGAAAAAAAAATAAACCACTTTTGCAATAATCAAGGAGTGTGGCATGTAAATGCTGTCAACATGATAACCAGTAAAGATTTTACAATGCAAATGTGGCATGCTCTGTGCTACCGGCCAAAACTTCCATAAAAATTTAGAATACCAATTTAATTGTAATTAGTATATTCATTCATATTTTTTTTAATGCTGTATATCAGTTTGTCCTGAAGAAGACTGCAGTCGTAGTCAAAGCTTGGCAATAAATTAACTTATCTCATCAAAATCGTCTAAACATCATGTAAAAACGAGATTTTTTTTCGAACAGTTATTGTAAAGAAGCGTATGTAGCTAAACAACGAAATCAGCAAAAAATGAGTTGATGAAAAGTATCAACAATCGAATGCCGTAAATAATACTTGCAAATTTGAAGCTACTCCCAAATTATCGTTTCTGCGGACGGTTGGCCAGACTAACAGAACATCTGCATCAGGTAGCATGCACTGCTTTTGCTTGTGCTTATTAATAAGTGGTTACGGTAGTAAATACCATGCAGAAACACTGTTGACAAAACTACTCAATTAAGTATACCGTATCATTTGGCATAAACCTACCCGCAACTTACTGTCTGTTTCAAAAATATCATCGAAAAATTTGATCTTGAAGGTAATTATCTAGATTTTTTAGATTTTTTATGCGTATCAGTTAAACGAAACATTTCAACATATTATTTGCCAGTATATAACTTTCATTTCCTGAATTATTTACTTTTTTACTTGTGGCACTTCCACAAGTGTTTTCTTTTTCCGGGTAAAATTTTTGCTTTCCAAATAAAAAAGTATATCATTATTCTCGGCACCAATTTATAAGCAGTGGTAAACTTTTGATGAAATACAATACACAACACATCAATAAAAACTTAACTTCTAAATAAGATAATAAAGTACACGTAATAAGATTAAAAATCAATCAAACAAAAAAGGAGAGGAAATTGAGTCAGAAGCAAATTACACTTGTGTTCTTATACTTGTACAGCTTTTGATCTAATCTTTCCTGATTCCTTTGTTGTTATTTCATTTATACCCTTTGTGGCAACTTTCTCTTTATTCCACTTGCAATGAAAATGTTGTGATTCTTTCTTGTTTCCTGTTTCACATAATAACCGCAAAACAATCGGTAAAGCTCACACGCGAGAAGAATTAACTACTTTTTAAAGCATACATCTTCACTATACGACGACAATAAATATTTGACAAGTGCAAGCTTTGTATTATGTATATTGTACATTATGTACAGTACAGTATATAATCTGCTATTGTGTGCGCTCTGCATTTCTCTGAAAAGAGAGAGATGAAAATGTCCTTCTTATTCTTTTTTCTCCCCTTCAAACGAATTTCATTTGAGAGAGCCGAAAGACTATAGCCTGGGAAGAAGAAAAAAATATTAGTACTAGAATAAAAGCTCTTACCGCATTGAAGCAAACACTACCTCAACACAACAGCATCTCTTGATCCTTTTTTCTCTTCTTCTCATTCTTCCTCCTCTTAACCCGTTCAATTCCTTTTTTCTAATTTTTTGCTCTACTTACTTTCAAGTAAAGGAAAAAGAAGTAAGCTCACTGGCAAGGAAACACGAGAGAGGGGGAGGGAGAGAGATGGAGTGGGAGATAGGTAACTTGTCTCTTTTAAAATAAAACTGAGAAAAAATACTTGTAAAGATGTAGTGGTGAGAGTCAAAAAAGTACCTTGTTCCAGTTTTCCCCCACATATTAGTGATCTTCTTCTCCTTTTTCATGTTGATATTAATAATAGTAATAATAAAAATAGATTGAAGATAATTTTATTTCAAACGACAGCAATTATAGCAAAGCAACAAGGGGAAAATTATTCGAGTAGCAAAAAAGGGATGGGAAAACGCTACCAAAGCATGGAAAGAATACGTAATAAGTTGGTCAAAGTCAAAGGGCATGACGCTTGAGAAAATACAAATGCTGACCAGGACGCTATTGCGAAAAGTTGTTTGCAAGAAAGAATAGAAATATGATGCAAGCGAATTATATCAACTCTTTCATTTTTTATATCAACATTAATATTACTAATATTATAAATTAGGAATCCGTTAAAGTAGATTACCGTATGCAAAATACACATTGTTTCAAAACTCTTTGTACCCATATATTAATTACAAAATTACAGCATCATAATATTGTTATGTGTGGTGTATGTACAGCAAAAGCCCTGACCTGATCGTTATAAACAAGGTTATCATTTGAATTTTTATTCCATACAATAAATCGCTTTTGGCATCTGCCTTCATTGCAGATGAATCCTGTAAAAAGTTTTGCTAAAGTTAAGTGAAGAATAGGATACAACAGTAAAAGCCTACATGAAGACTTAAGGCCACTGTTCAAAAAGGGTTTTTTGTATTTTTTCATCATAACATTTCTGCGGTACAATATGCGCAATGTGATTACGACATGGATAAAATGTCAACTTTTTTAATGACTCGACGAAAAATTTTTATTTTTATTTTTGATTTTGTGCATTTTTAATATTTATAGTAATTTTCATAAATTGCATAAGCTTTATCTGCCACGTTCAAGATGTGCTCGTTTTGTTTTCCAGTGCATTTTTATGCAACTTAACAGAACCGAGTTAAAATTTGATGAGATTTAACTGGCTACAAAAACAAATTTTCAATTTCCTTTTATGTTTGTGTAATTTTATTGGTTATTTTTGGGATAAAGTTTTAACAAAATTGACTTTTTAAACTTTCTTATTTCTTTTGCGTCTGAGTGATTTTTGGAGCAGCAGCGCAAGCTTAAATATGTCCAAAGATTTTCATCTACACAAACAAATAATAAAAATCGCTTTTCCCGTACCTATCATCTGTTTGTAACAAAATACGGTTTTTATCGAATCAAAACTAGAACAATTTTTTTTTCGCTTTTTAAGTAGGTAATGTAGTCAAGTTTCAAATTTAGTCTGAGCTCCGTAACACAATCATATAAGTTCACGAGAAATGATTTCAGTTTCTATCATACCAAGAAAATTAATTTACTCGAGTGCTATCAACTTTCCAATTTAAACTCATCCCAATATTGAAGACGTGAATTTAACTGGCATGCTTGCAAATATTTTTCCGAGTTTCGTTTGTTCGGAAAAACCTGGATTGTCTGAATTGTCCAATGTCCATGCCTAAAATGTGTCTAGAATTGGAAAACATAAAATACGTACAATTCCTGGATTTTTTAGCATGGCTATTTATAATTATTTATTATGTTTATGCAAATTATGAAATATGAACATTTTATTTCCTGTTATTTATCTACACGACAGTTTTAAATTTCACGAAACGATTGAATGATTACCAATTTAGTTGCTAAATTATCTTGATTACATACAAAAGCAGCGAAAATAAATACAAGGTAGTGGAAGAGATGAAGCTGCCAATCAAATCTTTTTTGTTTGCAGATATAAAGCACCAGGGAATACGAGCGAGACAGCTTGATAGACATATTTTTTTCATCCATTTCATTCCAGTCCCAATAAATGTCGTACCAGTGTTCCTTGCTTATTCTCCATTTCCAGACGCATAAAATAATAGCCTGTCTCTAGCTAAACTAATCGATTCGGGATAACCATTACAAGAGAACTTAAAAAGTGTACTCGGTAAGCTATAAAGCTGCCTAGAGACGCAGATAATAAAAATGGATCTGGAATCTCTGGAATTGACAATAACAACATCATCATCACTAACCAATTGACTCTTAAAAAACTTGCTTTGAAAAACGACGGATAGGAAGTTTGGTTAGTCATCGCCGTTTTATTATACGAGCAGCATCTTGTCTCATTTTTATTTTACTCCCTTAATAACAGTAGTTGCGTCTAAAAAAATACGGCGATTCTTATAAGGGATATTATTAGGCCAATGCGGAAATATTCCAAAGGCAAAAAAATACCAAAAGCAAGGACCATCGTCACCACCATCAATTCACTGCTGCTAACAGTCTGATAAAAATAAATTTATCAAGGAAGCGTTCTTATACAATCTCTCCTTCTGCTGCATACAAAGCCCTACGTTGAATTCCCAGTCAGAGTACCCGTCATCCGCAACATATCAGCAACATATAAGCTTTCAAACGTGACCTTGTGCCAGTTACGATACTTTTCATCTCAAAATAAGAATAGAAAAACAAAAGAAAATGAAAAAACTTGCTATGGATCTACTTGCTAGTTTTTATATACCTACGTATATGGAGAAAGGGTGTGTTGCTGTATTAGTTTAGAAGTACATACTTGAAAAATAATTGATATGATACGAACATTTTGGTAAAAATGTAATGACAGATTAAAAAAACTTGAGCCTTTTCAATCGTCGCCATGATGTGCTTAATGAATGTTTTGTAATATAACGGCAAATTACAGACCCAAACGTACCAGATATTAAAGTTAAAGCAAGTACTATTGTTTGTTTTTGTTTT
>JAANSP010000025.1:0-44531 GCA_036850745.1 Homidia socia
TAATATCTTTTTAAGGCTTCCTTAAGCGTAAAATTTATTTTTTACGCGTAAAATTGCAGAAACGTTCTCTTTGGTTTCTTTTTACGGCCAAGTAATATCTTTTTAAGGCTTCTTTAAGCGTAAAATTTATTTTTTACGCGTACAATTGCAAAAACGTTCTCTTTGGTTTGTTTTTACGGCCACGTAATATCTTTTTAAGGCTTACTTAAGCGTAAAATTTATTTTGTACGCGTCAAGCAAGTTTTTGTGTTTGCTTAAAGGTTATATTTTTACTTTTTGTCTCTTTTATTGACTACAATAGTGAATTCCAGCAAAAATAGTTACTGACGGTGTACACTTAGTGGTTACAGTGTTTAAGTGTACTGAGTTATTGGATCTTGGTTTTGGTATATATAATATATATTTAATATACTATTTGACATATTAGGTTTTGGGTTTGCCGTTTTTTAATAACAAGAAGATTAGTGCCAGTTCATGTACAATATGATTATGAATTGATAAAATAGTTTTGAAAGTATTAAATAAATAAATAACTTTTAATTTAGTTGACAACTTTAAAAACCCCAACCTTTTTAGTGTCACAAAATGGATTTTCTGGAAAACATAAGCATTTTAAGTTCAGCACAGGAATCTGATTTGACCAAGAATTTTCCAAGTGAGGCAGTTTCTACTTACCGCTGCAAGTTTCCATACAAGAACAGAAAAGAAGACGACGTTGCTACAACGGATGGACCAACAAGTGTTGTTGAATCCGAAGTTCTTCATTACGCAACACCAAAATTTAAGGATTTACCACGTATCCATTTGTGCGAGGGAATTTTGGATCGATTATATCCGCATCAATACGATGCTTTGGTGCTGATGCTTATAAGATTTTCAAAACAAGTTGATGGGACTGTTCCAGCATTTTTGATTAGTATGCACTTTTGATTTAAGCATAATGCATAACTTCATCTTGAAACTGCTTCTTTATTAAATTTTTATTTTTTTCTTATTCATAAGGTGATGGGCCAGGTACTGGTAAAGGAACGACCATGGCTGCAGCCTCATTGCACGACCTTAGATATGATGCAAACGCGCCCACAACACGTAAAACTCTATGGATAAGTTGTAACGATATGCTGTATGATGACTGTCTGAGAGATTTCAAGAGCCTCATTTCCAGAATGAAGTCGTGCAAGCAACTAAATATGGAAGCAGTTACAGAAAAGGCTGTGGAGTTGGTAAAGCGAAGATCATCTTTCAAGTCCAGAAGAGAATTGGCAACTTCATACGGAGTTTTATTCATGACGTATCATGAATTGAAGTTTAAACCCGACAAGGATGATGAAAACGATTACTCTGAGATTAACGAGTCTCAGTCTACAAAAGGAATGTCTGGGCTTGAATTTGTTCAAGAATATTTAGGAACACTATTTGATGGAATGGTAAATATTACTTTATTAAAGATTCTTTTATTTTGAAAAACTTAAAATGAACCGAATTGCTTAATATTGTTTGGTACGTTGACAGATTTTAATGGATGAGTCTCACGTTGGTAAAAATGCGCAACATGAAAGTATTTCTCTTAGATCCGAAACTGGAAAGGCAATTGTCCGCCTACAGGATATGTATCCTAAGGCCAAGTTCCTTTACTCTACAGCCACATCTGCCACTTATAATTTTCACTTTGGCAACATGACTAGATTGGGATTATGGAGCTCACAATTGTTTTCGGAGGATTTTAAAAGTTTTGTCTCGTCCACAAGCAATATGTAAGCATTGCAAGTATTTTATTTGGACTTTTTTGTCAAAGGCACTCCCAAAACTTGGCTCTGTTGTTTTTAGGGAAAATTTGGGATTCGTTTCTGTGCACTTGTGTATGGAAGGTGCAATGGTTTCAAGGCAACTTAGTATGGAAGGAGTAGAGACCAAAACAACAATTTTGAAAATTACCCCGGAAATAAAAAATTGTCATATGCGTTATATCACATTTGTAAGAAACTAAAATTACATATATATAGTACTAAAACTACTTATTTTGTATACTAAACCAAAATTTTAAAATTTTACACAGTGGCGCCGTCTATATTATTCGATAAAAGGCCTGTGCAAAGAGTTTCTATCTGAGGAAAAATATAACCTTGCAAAACAAACTATTATGGGTGCATATTGGATTGGTCAGATGTCCTTTTTTAAGGCTTTCATAACCCATACAAAAGTGGATACAATAATTACAAAGACAATGTATTCAAACATTTTGCAAATGTAGCAATTTAGATTGTGTCGCACCTCAAGTTTTATCTAACATGTTAATCTGTGTAATTTAGGAAAGCCTTGAAGAACAACCAATCAGTTGTGATTACAATTCAATCTACTGGCGAGTCTGCTATCATTAGACAAAAAGACGCCAAGCTAACAAACTTTGTCTCACACACCAGGTGAATGTTAAAAAGTTACAGTTGCATTTTACTTCAATTATTCAATTTCAGATATTGTTGTGGTAACTGTAAATGGTTTTTCAGGGATATTGTATTGAGAACGATTGAAACGTGTACCAGTATTACCGCTCGAAAAATGGCTATCGATGCTGCAGAAGCTATAAGAACAAAAAAGCGACTAGAAAAATTGAGGATGCAAGAAGAAGGACAAAATGATGATGGCAGTGACGAAGAAGAATTTGTTAGTACAAATTTTAAAAAATTGTGAGTGACATCTAATGAGTGAGTGTTTGTTTTTTGTAGTCGTTTTATATAGTCATTCTTGATACATTTTATTATTTATTTTTGATTTAGCATTGATGATAAAAGTATAATAGAAGATGAAAAAGTTTTAGCTGTTCGAAACAATTGGATAAATAATATCGATCAACTGGGGGAACTACCGCCAAATTTTTTGGACCTTTTAATCTCACGATTTGAAGAGTTGGGGGTTTCAGTTGCTGAAGTAATTATGAGTTTTTTAAATTTGAAGTATTGTGGAGTTTTCGTTCTTTTTCCAAACATAAAATTTATGTGTTTTTTATTTGATGTTGGAATATTTAGCTTACAGGACGTCGTTACATAGTCAAAAGACGGCAAAATGGTGGAGAAACGATGTATGAAATTCAAGACAGACTTGCCTCTGCAGATATTGTATCAGGATTGACTATTAGAGCTTATGACTACAGTGAAGATAAAGGCTTGGATCATGATGATGTTGAATCCAACTCCAATGATGCGTCTATTTGTGATGAAAATAATGAATCATCTTCTAAATCTGATGATGCGTCCTTTGTTAATTTGAAAAACCATTCCTCCTCTCAATACAAAAGTGCATCTTTGTCTGATTCCGAAAGTGAATCTTCCTCTGACTCTGAAAGTACATCTTCGTCTGACTCTGGAAGTACGTCTTCGTCTGACTCTGGAAGTGAGTCTTGTTCTGAATCGGATGATGAATTACCTAGTCAAATTCACGCTAGCTCGGCCAGTC
Organism: Homidia socia; assembly: GCA_036850745.1. Classification (NCBI taxonomy): domain Eukaryota; kingdom Metazoa; phylum Arthropoda; class Collembola; order Entomobryomorpha; family Entomobryidae; genus Homidia; species Homidia socia. The sequence goes on from JAANSP010000025.1 coordinate 3,451, forward strand.
CTATTTCTTTGAAAAATTTTGATTCCGCTACACAAGCAAAAATGATTTCTCTTGCAAAAAGTATAAAGGAAAAGGAACAAGAACAACAAAGATGTTTGTTAGGTGATGAGTCATACACTGTCACAAACAAGAGGAATGAAAATACTCGCCGTAGATACTTTGACAAGTTGTGCGAAAAAGTAATAATTTCCGAAAAGAATGATTTTAATTCTGGGAAAAAGAGGGTCGCAATCATATCAGATGCTGGGTCAACGGGAATTTCACTGCATTGTGATCGAAACTTTGCCAAGCAAATACAATATGGTAGATTAAATCTGATTGCGGAACTTTCATGGACTGCAGAAAAAGTTGAACAAGCCATGGGAAGAATTCACCGATCAAATCAATCCCGGAAACCTATATATGATATTATAGTATCGCCGATTCCAGCAGAAGTTAGGTTTACAAGTATGTTGCTGGACCGCATAAAAAAGATGGTATGTGTATATTCATGAAAATTAAAAAAATGAAAAATACGGGTAATTTTTTTGCATAAACATTTGTATTTTAATAAACTGTCCTCTGCATAGAGATACATAACAACGGGAAGGCAAGGAATGCAGAGCCAACAAGAATTGCTTAGGTGGGATTATTTTAATTCCGTTGGACGAAAGACAATGAAAGATTGCTTAAGAAATATACAACAACAAAACTCTGAGGGACGTAGTTACGGGAAACTGCAACCAATTGATGAACATGTGGATCATTCCAGCAAAACGTTTGATGAACACACTAGTGACGAGGAGTCAGAAGGTGAAGATGGACAAAACCCCGATTATCTGAAAATTAACAGGGAATTAAATAAACTTGGCATTGACATAAATGCTGAAAAGGGCAAAAAACTAAGAAAAATTGGACGCGGAAGAGTTGTTTTCAAAACTATTTTTAACAAGTAGGTTTGAGAATTAAAGATTTGAAAAAAATAAAATGGGCTTCAATGATGAGGCGCTAACTGTTTTGCATACTATTTAGGTTGCTGGGCATGAGTTTTGAAGCTGAAGAAAAATTTATTAAAGACTTTGACAACATGTTTAGACAAAACGTGGATACTGAACCTGCAAATGGAGGAGTGCTTGGTAAATTTGCCATTTAAATGATATTACTTTGACTCAACAAGTGTTTTAAACGTCTGTTATATCATTTTTAGTTGTAAACAAGAACAAGTTTACTTTTTCATCTCTAAAAAGAACTAAAATTCAACTTCAGCATGATGACGAACCAGTCAGACATGGGGATCTTTACTTGCAGGAGCTTGTTTTGACGATTGGAACTTTGTTGAGCGAAATAGATGAGCTGCATGAAAAAGTGCGCTTTCAGGACAATATTAACGGATTTTATTGTGACAAGAAGCCAGACGCTAGTCATCGGTACAGACATATATATGTGTATGTTGAAAAATTTTGTGAAAGCTCGAGTTGCGTAATCGATCTTGTAAGAGAACAAGTAGGGGACCCCAACAATGCATATGCTATTCTCTACCAAAGCAACCAACTTACCAAGGTAAAAGTTGTCGGAATGGCAATTTACGTACTTGTTTATGAATGTAGAAAAATAATTTCTTTTATTATTATTGGCAGATTCTTACGCTAGAAGAGTTTGTTGAATTCGAAAAGCATTTTACCAAAGTTGAGTCCTTTGACGTTAGCGAAGCCAAAAGAGGTTGGAAGAATCAAGTTGACTCGTTTCACTACTGTTGTTTGCACAACTACATGACCCAGGAAGACTGCTCTCGAGATGCTTGTAACTTTGGAAAGTCACTGTCTGTCGTAAATGTAATAACAGGAGATTTATTTGCAGTGTTAAAAATTTTTACTGTTAAATTACATATTACGAACCCAGTGTTTTTATCGGGTTTGGTGGATGGAGAACGTTTTCTTGGAATTTTGATTCCAAAAGCTAGTCTTTCTGATTTTTCTAATATTGTTCATGGTACGGTTCCAACAATGACAAAAACATTGACTAGTAAGCGAAAACCAAAACGTCCACATGTAGAATCTAAGAGATCTAAAATTTGTCAATAATAACCCAATTTGTATAATATCGGTGCGAGTGTGAATTCTACTAAAGGCTTTAATTAATAAACAAGAGTTGATTTTATTATGGTTTTGAGTTATCGTGCATTATAAGTAGGTGACAGATTTTACCCCAATAGCATTTTAAAACTTATAATATTTACCGTTTAAAGCCACAATAATTGTTTGAATTTGTAAAGTAAATCAACCTGTAGAATAGTTTTTTAAATTGTATAAGTAGTGAGTATTTTTATACAATGATTATTGTTTACATTATTACATTTTTACTAACATAACTGTAAATCTGTTATTTCTTGAATTGATTAAATAAAACTTCATTTTTAAATCAAAGCTCTACATCATTACGTTGATACCTTATTTATATGTAGGCCTGTTACTTAAATGATACAAAACTGGTTAACAAATGTTTGCATACAAATTTGACGTTTCTGCGTTTCCACTAGTAAATAGTTCTGCTACAGTAAGAAATGCACCATAGTAATGGAGACCAACAACCTGTATAAGACGAATATTTAGTACAAAAGAGAAGAGATACGAAAACTGGTTTTAGTGTTAATTTTGTGTCAACGTTCGTAGTGATGGTGCAGCTACAATAAGGATTTCCACAACTATACAGAATTATAAACACCAGTAGCTGTATTGAAGTACACACTTAAGAAGAAAGATTTTCATCAGACAAGAAGGACAAACTTTTGCAGTTTAGGTGTTGACATTTTGACTTTTGGAGGAACATAGCGGATTAAAACTATGGATAGCACTGGTGAAGCTAGTCTTTCATCAAAGGGCAGCACTCGCAGGAGTTATACAAAAGGTTAAATTGAAAATAATAATTTCAATTAGATTAAATACTGCTAATGGTTGTTCACCCTGGAACTCGGCTGATCTTGATGATTAAAAATTAGCAGCTAGTATAAAACGTTGACCACCTTTTTTGCAATTTTCAAGTGTTTCCCCCCAGATAATACCTTGTTTTGTTTTTCAGTATTTGCGCATGACGTAGGTCTGATGACTGAATCCTACCCAACAGAATGGACTGCGCAAACTCTTGGAGAATGCTGGGACAAGATTCTCTGCACCATATCAGATGCCGGAATAAATCGTAATGGAGAAAAAATTAGGGGAGAAAGATTGTACGAAGCGATTACAGAGGTGATGACAACTGCCAGTGAAGATGATATAAATGATGCGTTTCTGGATAACAGCAAGGCCTCGACGTTTGTCAAACAAATCAAGAACAAAATTCCACTTGATTCTACCATCGTTTTAAAGCAGCTTTTCGGGGCTCGTAAACCAAAAAAATCAGCATTGTTTAGTCTTAAACACGTCTACTATGAGTTTTCGGGAATGTTGTCAATAATGATTTTGAAACTTTACAGTAAGAACCAACTCAATATTTAACTTGTTTTTTACCAATTTTGAATTGAGCAAAATTTTGAAACATGATTCTGTTTTGAATTTAAACAGCGATGAAAAATCCACTAGTGCAATCTTTGAATGATTCAACAAGATTTGACGATGAGAAAATTAAAAGTCTTCTAAAACATGTTTACATGCATTACCTGGAGCATAAAACAAATGCCAGTTTTTTTCTTGTTGACTTGAACCAGTTCGAAAATGCTTCTTTTCGAGTATGTTCCCCTTGGAAAAGACACTTTGCTAATCCAAGTCAGGTGGAAATTTGTATCACTAATGAAGAGCCTACTATTTCAGTAAAGAAATTGTCTCGGGCATACGTTTTTGGTTCTGTTAAGAATCTTGCTCAAAATAATTGGCAGCGCAAGAAACAAAGAACACAGTTACTTGGGAAGCAAATTATTAAACTTAAAAAGGATTTGGAGAAGGTTCAAACTAATTTTCAAGCTGAACAAAAAAATGAGGAAGCAGCCTATAAAGAAGCAATGGATTGGGAAACTCGGCATGCAGTGTTGGAAGATTTGAGCATAGAATTCAAAGAAGCTAAACACGCACAGTACCTAGATCACAACACTACAAAGTACGAGTTTGTCATGGAGCACTTGGTTCCCTTTGCGGAATCATATTTTCCAACCCAACCAGATCGGCAGGAATAGTGACTAACGTTTTACAAAGACTAATATTAGTTGAGCTTGTTTACAAATAGATCATCATTGAAAGTAAATGGGTGCTATTAAATTTGTTGAAAAGCAAATTGCATTTGCAGATGATGGAGCAAAAGTAGAACAAGGTTGTATAACTATATTAGGCATTTTTATGATGTATCTTGTCGACCTTATTTAATTATCAAATAATACAAAAGTAATCTCAAGGTTTTATTTATTTTTTTGTAGTGTATTCTAAAGAAAACAATATACAATAAAGTAAACAGTACAGTAAGCTGATTCGTTTTTTGATTATATCGTTTTTGTGAAAAAGTTTTGTTTATTGTGCAGTTGAAAGTTTTAAATTTTATAGACTATATGATGGAGGGGGATAAAAACAAGGACGAAGGCCACCAGAGTTTGGTTAAAAAGCATAAAAAACGGCGTTCTAAGCGAAGGCATAGAAGCTCTGATTCCTCTCATTCCAAGAAACGACAAAAACTTGAAGCCAATAATGAGATTGGGTTTACTATTGAACTCCCATTGGAGGGCACAATGCTTAATAAATTGGTTTTTTCTAAAATATTTGATGACTTGAACAAGCATATTGGAGACATTAGTTATCCAACTGGAATTAAGATGTTTGATGGTCTTGCAATTGTCACAATAAAAGCTAGTCCAAATATTTTAAACTCTGCTTTTTTAAATGAGACAATATCTAAGGGTGGAAACAGGGACTTTTTAAGCCTTCTTGAACAGCAGTTTATAAGCGCACACCTTCAAAATGTTACTGAGAGTGTATGTGGCAATTTGCAAAATAATGAAATGAAAACTGGTAGAGTTGTAATTAATGGTTTGACAGCTTTAGTAGTCAACAAGGCATTAGGTATGGTTGACACTTTTTATTTATCTTACCTTTTTCATAATTGTATGCTTTATCCAACTAAATTACTAAACCATTTTGCTGCAGAATTGAGGGATGATTTCGAGCATTTGGTAGCAGCAAAACAGGCAACGAAAAATCGATTTGATGAGATGACAAAGCTGGTGCCGCATCAAAACTGGAAGGCCTTTAGGAGCTCTGAATTTTTTTTTGAAGCACAGGACTTGGTTCGATATCGTAAGAGCTTTTTTGTATGAATTAAAAGATTTGCTTGAGCATTCAAATAAAGGTAAATCTAACCTGACTTTTTAAAATTAAATATTAGAAATTGGAAAAGCACGACCAACATCAACGATTGCTGCAAAGGAAAAACAGCACGAAATTTGTCCAAATGAATCGTTGCAGACTTGGTTGGACTCTATGCAGCAACGCGATAAAATTGACATGAAAAAAATTCAGGAAAGCATGGAAATGATGAACGCTTTACAAACCTTGTTTGAAAAGTACAAAACCAAAGCTGGATTTCCCGAAAACTGCACACTGGAGAAATTTACGCGACGGTTAATTAGTTTGTGGAAAGAGGACGCACAATTTAACAAATTAGCCCAACAGCAGACCAAGCAATTACCTTTGGTAAGGAACAATAGTGATAAAGGTTTTTTTATTATTTACTTTTAATTTATTTTGTCGTTTTTAGCCAGTTGAACATGAAATGGAATTGGTGTGCGAGAATAAGCTTATCCGCGGAACTGAGGGAATGGAAAATGAAGCAGTAAAGCTTGTTGCAGAAAGCAAAGACATTGATGAACAAACAAAATGCCATCCAAATTTGGAATTAGTAATTGAAAAGTTTGAAACTGGAAAAGGTGCAAAAGAAACTAAATTGACGGGTGGGAACGAAAATCATGAAAATACAGATGAAGAACCAACCTCTGTAATGGCGTTAACGAAGAAAATCAATTCTGACAATGATACTCAAAACAACACAGCAGGAACTAAACTGGGGGGTGGAAACGAAAATCAGGGAAAAACAGACGAGGAACCAACCTCTATAATGGCGTTAACGAAGAAAATCAATTCTGAAAATGATACTCAAAATAACACAGCAGGAACTAAACTGGGGGGTGGAAACGAACATCAGGGAAAAACAGATGAGGAACCAACATCTGTAATGGAGTTGACGACAAAATCTATTGCCGACCAAGATACTCAAAATAATACAACAGAAACTAAATTTGTAGATGGAAGTGAAGACAAGAATGAAAATGGTGGGAAGATGGATTCAAAAATTGTTTTGGCTTTAACAGAGCAAAGTTTGGAGAAAACTGAAAGGAATACTACAATTGATGATGTGCCGTCGACTGCTGGTCTAGGTTCAAATGTAACTGCAAAGTTTAACGAGCTGAAGCTTGCGGGTGTGCAAGATGAATCTTGTTTTGCAAAATGTAGTGACGAACAAAACTTTTCGCCAGAGTCTACAAATTTTTCTTTTAGTCAGGCGGGAATAATTTTTGAAAATGGTGCTCAAGGTGAAAATTTTGATTTTTTTGGAATTGATAAATGTCTTGAAAATGCAGGCTCGTCGAATGAAAATACAGTATCTGAGAACGTTTCACTTCTCACATTGTTGGACTTTGATTCAAGCGTTACTAATTTGAATTTGTAATCTTTGGAAAGTACTCGCTTTGTTCAAAATTAGAATATAAAATAAAATACATTATAAATCAAAAATATACTTGTACAATTAATTGTGATGATTTTACCCATGTTGGTTTATGAGAAAATAAACGAATAAATTCTTACTGTATTTTTGTCTTTATACCATGTGCTTTGCCGTTTTTATCTTTTTTTAATTTCTATTTACTTGTGCTTTCATATCAATGTTGACACTAGGGAAAGTATCAGTGGTAGGTATATATAAAGGGTTTTTTAACCTAACCATCTTTTCTCTCTATTAGAAGCTGCAAGACAGTATTTTCAATGCATGAGAAGCAGTGGACTGTTGAGGTGCGGTGAACTGTTGAGGTGCGGTGAACTGTTGAGGTGCGGTGAACTGTTGAGGTGCGGTGAACTGTTGAGGCGCGAACTGTTGAGAAGCGGTGAACTGTTAAGGTGGGGTAAATTTTCAGTATTTTATCATATTGGTCGTCTTTGAGAGATTTTAAGGCCGAGTAGAACATGATTCAGAAAGTTCTAGTAGAGTTATATGGTTGGTTGAGCGAACACTCTGGCATTACGAACCAAAAGTAGAACCACGTTAGATTTTATAAATCTAGGTACGTAAGGAAACACATTTTGACAAAAGTTTGGACTTTTTTAGCCAACGTTTTTCACAAGTTTAATTGCTACATTTTTTAGAATGCAATAATTATTTTCTCGGGTTTTCCTTGTAAATGAGCTGGATTTTAGGAACAGGATAATTTTACAAATTTTTGAGTGCTTGCTATGTTTTTTTATATATTATATTAGTACATGTAGCAAATGTAGTGTTTTGTTGTCGTTACTCTCAAGTGTTGTTTGCAGAATAGAATTCAATAAGAAACGCTAAACTAACTTTCTGTGGCACTATGGAATTGCCTAAAGGGAACAACGTTGACGGAAAATTTGAATCCATTATTTCAAAGTACGATAAACAGATTGCGGAAACAAAACTGGATATATGTAAACTTAAAGCCAAAAGTGATTGTGATAAAATTCTCGGTTCACCCTTGCCTCTAAATGAAAGAATCTTGGGTAGAATAAATGACGCAGACAGGGTAGATAATGTCATTTGGCGTTCACCTGCAGATCGATCCAGCGCTGAAATTTCCTCAAAGTAATCACTTTTTATTTATTAATATAATGATTTGATTTAACCCCTTTAGGAAAATTTTATAAGCAATATTTGTTCCTTTTTTAGCAATGAAGTAACAATAGTGACAAGTTATGATTTAAGGTCAATTTGTTTGACAAAAGACATAGTTGAAAGGTAATGGTTGACGAATTGGTCAAAAACAAAATTTTATTCCGATTTGCTTTATTTATGAGTACATTTTTTTAATATCTATTTTGTAGCATTTTATGCGAAGATGACTTTTCGTCAATTATTAATCGTTGTATTGCCGCATTTTTGCAACGACCTGGTCAAAAGGAATACAAGAAGGTTGGTTAGACACTTTTAGAAAAGTATGTATTGCTAACCTGTTAATTGCAATTGTGTTTACAAATCAACTTTTTTTGGTAGGTTGGCCTAATAGTTGGAATAGGCCGGGATGTCTTTGTGCCTTACAAAGTGAAAACGCAATTGACCAAGCACACGGTTCTTGTTCACTTTTTAAATGAACAGATTCCTGTCGAAGTTCAGCTGTCACTTATTGTGAATGAAGTTGAAGAAAAGTTACTTTTTAAATGGTTGGAAGAAACTTCAAAGGACAAAAATAAGCATTTGAATCAGACATGGGAAGAAATTGATCAAAAGAAAAGGCAACTGGATAAAGCATGTTCCAAAGTTACTTCCAAATCTGAGGAAAGACGGGTTAGTATATTTCATATATGAGATATTTGTACTACAATAACTTAATAAGCCAATTCTAGGAATTTCATTCATTAACTCTAGCGCATTTTGAAAGCTGCGGAGCTTGTACGTCCTAGAGTATCTATTGTAAGGAGTTTGGTTGGTTTGGGCAGCCAGCGGCATTATGCAGAGACGTTTATGTAAATGAGTGTTACTTTTTTTTATTATAACCAAAGATGAAAATGACTGTTGTAATGTCTTTGAATTTGACTGTTTGAATTTTTATTTTTCTAGGGCAAATCGGCAGGTAGTGGAAAATTTGAAAAAGGAAGAGAAAAAACTTAATACGGAAAAGGAGAAGGTCTATAAGAAAACTGAAGGTAGCCACTCATTGTTTTTGTCTCCAAACTATGTCTGTGGAACTACCGATGCCACACTGAACTCAAGCCTAGGGGTAAGACTTTTTATGTTAGGCTGACCCTTACTAAAACTTGACACGAGACCTGAATGTTTAAAATCTTTTGTTTTAATTTTGAAATCCATTACAGGAAAAGAAACGCAAACTTAATAACTCAAGCCAACGTTCAAAAGATTACAAGTTGAGCAACAGATCTTCTTTTAGTAGGACTAAACTTCTTGAACAAGATTTGTACGCTGAAACTGAAGACAATTTTAATAAAGACTAAACGTCCATTACTATAAATAGATTTGTGTTTAGTTTATTCTGGTTGTTAAAATGGCACGCTCATCGCAAAAAAACAATAAAAATGGATCCCAGCAAGCTACAAATAAAGCTGCTTCTCAACAGTTGGCAGTTAAAAGAGCGGTGGCAAAAAAGAGTACAGGTGGTGCATCTTTGTCACAACGTACCAATCGAGCTAATACTGGGGGGTGCTCAATAAGTTTGGTTGTTGCAGCTAGAGACAAGTTGTCGGCAGAAAAGGAGAAAGTTAAAAGGAAAAATGATCATGCAATTTCTGATGTAACGTTGGAGTTTGTTAAACCAAAAAAGGAGCGATTCAGGTAAGTGTAGCTGTTTCGGGAAAATTCAGAAAAATTGAAAATTGTGGCATTTACAACAACATTTTAATTATTTTGTAGACCGGGAACAGTGGCTTTAAGAGAGATTAGAGCTTATCAGCGAAGTACAGAGCGACTAATACCATGTCTACCTTTTCAAAGGTTGGTTCGTGAAATTGCGCAACCCATGTATCCGGATGTTAGATTTCAAGCTGCAGCCCTCGGTGCACTACATGTATTGAACATTTTCTCTTAGTAAACTATAGTAAACTATTTTGTTACAAATCTGTGAGTTTTTTTACTCTAAGAAATTTTTTTTAAATTTGTGACTTTACAGGATGCTGCGGAAGCGTATTTGGTTGGACTTTTTGAAGACACAAACTTGGTAACTGTTCATTCGAAGCGCGTTGGAATCCAACCCAAGGATATGAGTCTTGCACGTAGGATCAGAGGAGATGTGGACAGATTTTATTGAAATATATACAATGAGTACTGTTAATAAGTTGATTGTATTAACGAGTTTTAGAATTTTAAATAATAATTGTAATAAAGTATTGATATTGAAAAACCTTGAAAATCGGTTAAAAAGATGTGAGAGATTTATACGTAAATTATCAAATGGTAAATGGATTTTTAAATTAAATAAAAAGTTTATCAAAATTTATTAAAACATTTAACCATGAGACTTTGTTTATTTCGAAAGGCACAAATGCAACCTTGTTGCAAAATCCTGATATTACTCCAATGAAACGATGGGGTGTAATATTTTCAACTCGGTGTGACTTTTGTTGGAAGGAAGGTCATGTTGAGAGCAAGTGCAGTCTTTACAACAAGGACCTCTGCAATGGGCTTTCAAAATCTGAAGAGAAGGAAATTGCTCAAAATAAAAGACTGTACTTGAAACAATATCCATATTACTGGAAAGTAAACTATGCAGCGCAGTTGTTTGAGCAGATGAGAATTTTTAAGGACAAAATTAAAATTTGCCCATGTCTTAGCTGTAGAGAGTGGAAAAATATTGTAAACAATGCGTTGTAAAATTTGAAACATTGAAACGATTGAAATAAACTGGACTGTATTGAAAACAAACCTGCAACTAGCATTCTTGCAATTGTTGTTACTATTATTATGGCAAACAACGACAATTTTGAGAATGTAGGCAACAAATGGGTATACACAAGCTTTGAGGATAAGTTGTCAATTTTTGGCAAGATTTTTGAGCAGCATGATCCATCATCAAGAGACGATGAAACGTTTATTGCTAAACTGCCGTCATTAGTAATAATCTAATTTCACAAATCACTTACTATTGATGCAATTTTCGTTTTACATTTTTACATTTTACTTTGTTTAGTAGTTGGCAAAATTTGTTTTTGTAGACTGGATTTATCGGTGTTACCAGTAAACACTTAAAATGTTTTATGGAAACTAACTGGAAAAACATTTCTCATAATTTTCCCAAACATAACGTTGAAAAGACTGATGAACCGATATTGGCGGTAATGACAGAAAAAGAAGAGGTTGAAATTAACTACAGTGATTTTGAAATACCATGGGATTTATTGGTATGGGCAAGAATTAATTTTTCTAGAAATTATTAGTATCTTTACAGATTTTTGAATAATGATTCTTGGTTTTTGCAGAATACGTCATCGAACCAATCGATTGAAGAATCAATTTGCAAAAGTAAAGAAATAATTGGTGACGAGGAAACTGTTGACTGGACTGCAATTTTTGATATTATCGATAAAAATCAGTATTGGAACCAGCTTCAAGATTTGATTGCCTGGTCAAACATTCTGGAAATTTATTATGTAATTTTTTTTAAATTTTTTTAACACTTTGAGAGTAGCCTCAACTTTTGATTTGACTATAAACTGGTTTATTTTTTAGCAGGAAAATGAGCTTCAATTTGCACCACAAGCTTTTAAAACATTGTTTTTTACAAAAGCACTTCCAAATCGATACGAAATTTGCAAAGCAAATATCCTACATTTCCATTGCAAATATCGACACTAGATACAGAGGTTTTTGCTTTTTTGTTTAAAGTATTTGACAATTTTGATGTCGACACAGAACCAGTAAAGGTTCTTATCAATGAACAATTGCTCGATAAGAAATATTCTCCAAGGTTTTGGATTTACAAGTTTGTACACGTGCTGTTTTCTGAAAGTGAAAGCTTTTTTAATGAGCCAAGCTCTGTTGTTTTGCGAATGAAAGAAAAAAGTATAGGCTGGGTGGGTAAAAATCTATTGCGAATGTATCAAGAAGCTGGATCTCCCTCTGTAAAATTGGAATTGGACAGGTAAAAAAGCTCCCTAGAGTTTATTAAGTTATTATTAGTATTATTAAAAGTAATATATTTAAAATCGTAATAAGTAATGAGTTTTTACTTTTGGTTTTAGATTTATTTCTAGTGTAACGAAGGGAAATTAGATAAAATGCTACCTAGAGATAAAGACGATGGAGATGATGACAAGAGCCAAAACTCTGATTTAGAGAAAAGTACTGATGAAAATCAAGGCACTGATGAGGGAAGGTTTGGTAGCGATGACTACGAGAGTGATTGCTCTAATAACAGTTTGGAATGTTTAAATGATTCGGAGAATGAAGTGGATCTAAGTAGTATCAGTAGTTGCAGTAGTGACTTGAGTGACAATGAAGTGGAAATTAAAAGAAGAAAAAAGTGCAAGTATATTGACGATGAAGCTTCTTCTTCTTCGTGTGTGACAAGCTCTAGTGAAGATATTGGTCATTGAAATATTGACAAAAATAACGTTCAAGATGAATTTTTGTAGTATCCCGGAAGAAGTTGTAAGTCTACATTACACTGAAGTCTTTACAAGTTTATTTATCAGTATGTCTGCAAAAAATGATTGTTTGTTTGGCAATTTTTTTATTGTTACAGATTTTTTCGTCTTTGCTGCCGTTTTTAAGGTGGAGTGACTTGTTGCGATTGCGTCTAGTTTCAACAGACTTGAATAGAATAACCAATGATTTTTTGTACAATAAGGCGGTTCCTCCAGGTTATGTGGTTCAAGTGGATGAAAATGAACGAAGTTTTCGTCATTACGTTCAGCATAGAATTCCATTCACACATTTGTACATTTTTAACACGACAGGGTCTAGTTTTTTTGACAATGAAAGTTTGGAGGACTTTGTACGTTATTTTGCACACAAGATACGATTTTTAAAAATTCACAAGTTGTCTCCAGTGCCTAGCTCAAGCGAACGTTACTTTTTTGAACAATTGACCAGTCTAAACTCACTTGAAATTGAAAACTTTGAACCGACACGCCTTGAATCTCTTTTTAACGGTTTTACAACACCTACTTCTGCACCAGACTGGCTGGAAAATGTCTTTGAGCAAGTGTTTGAAGGGAACAATGTAAATTACCCAGAGACAGTTCGAAAAGTTGAAGGAATTTCGTTTTGTTTTGCAAATGAAAATTGTACAGTGAAAACGATTTCTTGCTCTTTTTATTTGACTAGTCTATGTAATTCCCTGCATTACGTGCGCCCTAAATTTTGGTCAAATGAAAATGAAGATGGTAATCCAATTGAACTTGGGCTTGGAAACCTTTTGAGCTTTTGGACTGGAAATGTGTTGAAGGACAAGGAGAGATTAAAGTATATTGATCTTTTAAAGATTCCAGAAGTTCCAGATGCTTTGATTGCCAATGAAATATCTGGCATTCGTAGATTCTTAATGCTTTGTTTTGAACGAAAAATCAAACTTTTGAACTTGGATGCTCGAATGCTTAATTGCATTTTGGAAATTGATGAGCAACAACTTCAACCTTTTGGATCGATTTTGCGTAGCTTGCGGAACTTTACTCCAATTTGTCAACACATTGGAAACTTGAATGCTGTGACGGAATTGATGGTGAAAACGTCATGTTCAAGCTTTTGCCCACCAAACAGGGAGCCTGACTTTGACGTAACTGTGGAATTTGAAAAGCTGCATTACTTGGTGATTGGAGTCGACTCTTATTTTACAGAACTTGTCCATTTTTTGCTTAATAATGAAGGAAACATTCGTAGCAATGCTTTTTCTCATCGAACCAAAGCTTTTTTTAACTTTTTGCTCAGACAATGCCGCCTTTCAAATATTAAGGACTTTACTTTGTTATATAACGATGGATTTTTGAATTGGTGCTCAGCATCGCAAATTTCGGCTCCAGTTCCTTCGCTTAATGACTTTTTGTCCATTTCTGAATCTTTGAACCGCTTAACTCTTGGTAGTTTTCCGGGCACAAACAAGCTCTTGTCTATATTGTGGAGTTATGCAGTTAATTTGGAATATCTTTGCTTTGAACGTTGCTCTCGACTTGGAAACGTGGCTTTTATAGGCGAAAATCTTCACGATCCATCCTTTTTAAAGTTGAAAAGTATTTGGGCAATAAATTTATAATATATGAATGCAAAATTTTGGATTGAATACGGTTCTAAAAAAATTTGATTTTTTGTTTTGGCTAGAACTGAGGCAGCTTTCTTTTGTTGAGTTGAACGAGATGCCAAAGGTTACCAATACACTTTTTAAGTTGGTATTGCGAAAGATTCCGTTGACTGTTTTGAGAATTACTAGCTCCATACCCCTTCAAAATGTATTTTTTTTTGTTTTTTTGCTAGTTGTTTTGCTAGTATATTGCAAGTGGCGACAATTAAAGTTTGACTCATTTTTCTACAGATAAACCTTGAGGGTCTTTACAACTTGAAGAAGGGAGTCTTTGCCACAACTATTGAAAATTTTTCATTTCAAGAATTTTCTTTGGAAGGTGTTTCAGACTCTGAGTTGAAGGCTCTGGCCGCACAATTTCGTTCGTTTTATATGTAACATTTTGAAATGCTTCGCAGGCATGCGCCTAGCGCTTTAAAGAATGCATCTAGACTTGGAAGAAACAGAAGGAAATCAGAACAAGGCAAAAACTTTGATCAAGTATGCTCTTTAATTGATACCTCTAACCATGTTTTTGGGTTTATCTAAACATATTCTAAAGTGGTAATTTTGTTCTGGTTTTTTAGTTTTTGAAAATTAGGTACAGTGTGAAGGAGGCACTTGATGACGCAAAGGAATTTTTTAAGCAAACGCAGTGTAAAGAAGACGATGAAGCTTTTATCCGAGCTCAATACTTTATGCAGTTGAGAACCTTTATAGACTTTACTTTTTGTGCATATTTTTAAATGGCCATTAACATACCGTTGTTAACTTGCAGAAACTTTTACCAGCTCTACAAGCAAAAATGCCATGTCTTGAATACTGACACAAATTTTTGCGACGACGACGGAAACGCTAAGGAAGAGGAGATTTTTAAAGCTTTTAAAGACTTGTTGGATTTGCTAGAAGAAACTTCTAATAAAGAGCTGTTGGAAATTGGAAAAATTTTTTACATGTAATTTGTATTTCTTTAAATAATTTTGGACAATTAAGTGGATTTGTTGCGGAAAAAGTACAACTTTGTCTACTTTTTTACAGGAACTGTTTTGTGTATGGACAATAATGTTTACTGTGAATAATTGTAATGGAATGCACATTTGTAAATAATTATAATAAACAAGATGACAATTAGTTTGTTGGAAATTCCCCTGGAGTTGATTTTTGTGCATTTATTACCACTCTTGGAATGGAATGACTTGTTGAGTTTTCGGCGCACGTGCAGAAATGCTTGCAGGAAAGTGGGAGATTACCTTAAGCTTAAAACTATGCCTACCAAGGTTGAAATATTGATTGATGATTCCTTTGATGGAATAAAAATGTGCGTTTGCAAGCCAGCTAGTGTTGTTGTTGAAAACCTTTGTTTGGGATCTGCCTTTTTTAGACTATTGCTCAGCAGAGAAGAAGGAGATGAATTGATTTCAAACTTTTTGTCGAGTGTTGTTTCTTTACGGATTAAAAGGTTTTCACCAGTGTTTTCGTTGGCAGAGGAAAAGAAATTTTTTGGGATGCTAAAGAGCCTAAAGTCGTTGACGATTGAGGAAGTTGTCGTTACTGAGCCATTTGATTACGAATTTGGTTACATGACCAGCATGTCTTTTGGGCAATGCATTGAATATGTTAAATTGTTAGTTCCTGCCAGCATTAGGCAGTTGGAGGAATTGCGATTTGTTGTGACTCCAGACAAAATGACTTGCGAAACTATATTTTGTTCAATAGTGTTAGCAGAGTGTTGCAGTACAACCTTGAAAACACTTTGTCATGCATATTCTCCACCGCGCTTTGCCTGGCAATATGCGGCTTTTGGTAGTTTTATTGCAACGGTGGCCCGTTTTCTCGAAAATGATGCTGGTCCAAGTTTTAAAGTCTACAACATGAATCATGTTGAAAATATTGATGCAAGTACCATTGAGTTGAATGCAGTTCCGCTACAACGTTTTTTTGAAGCTGTAAGAGGACGCAAGACATTACTAGAATTACATTATGTGGAAGGTAATTTTTTTAATTGCCTAGACATCAACAATGCCATTACAGGCAGCATTGGAAAACATGTCATTTCAATGAAAAATGTTGGTCCTGCAAGTGTTTTGTTTTTGGAATTGAATTTTTTAAAAGTGCTCCAGTTGAAAATTTCTAAATGCACGTTAACTTCAGACTGCGTGACACCTGGCAATTTCTATTTGTGGCCAAGCTTGTTTGAATTGGATATTACAATTGACTCGTTTCATGTGCCGGTTCTAAATGATGGAGCCACTATTCACGTCAAAAGATTTTTGGATTGCATATTTGGACCCAATGAAAGACTGACTGTGAAAGTAGTAAAGCTCAATTTTGAGCTTGAAGAGGAGGATTCTGTGCCATCGTTTTCCTATCTTTCTAGCATTGCTAGGTGTTGTACAAATTTGACGCACTTGAAACTTTTGAATTGGCCTGGAAAAAATTCTGAACTGTTGCAAATTTGGGAAAGCCTGAGATTGTTAACTTGTGTTATTTTACACAACTGTAAACACGTTGGCGATTCTGGTTTTTACAAACAAGTGGAATGGAAAAGTGAAACCTCTATTGACTTTTTTCCTCCAATTTTAAAGCTGCAAGGTTCGCAAGGATAATTCAACATTTTTCTAGATATTTCTTTAACAATTTTATTTGTGGAAGGAAGACTAACATTGTTCTGTATTTATTTGTACATTTTTCACCGTGTATACTTATAGGTCTAGCTGAGCTTGAACTACATGGCCTTGAACAGATGCCAAACATTTCCAACAAATTGTTTGCAACCATTATTTCTAACTTACGGTTGAAGCGCCTAGTTTTGTCTAGTTTGCAACCAATTGATACGGTAAGTTTTGCAGAGTAACTGATCATTTGAGGATGATTTTGTTGGGTTGAACGAATGATGATGGAATTGCAATCTGACTTTTTCATAGATATCGTTGGAAGGAGTAATTCAACCATTACTTGGCGGAGTTTTTGCTAAAAGGATTGAACAATTTGACGTTTCCTGTCTATACGTTTCAGGCGTTTCACAGGAGGACTTGAGAAGGGAAATTTTCACCAATTTTTCTAGTTTAAACATTTAGTGGTGCACGTGAAGCTGATTAAAAATGTCACTACATGCTGGCGATTGCATTCTTTCGAAAGAGTCGATAAAAATTTTGGATAGGTTGGATAAGCTATTTGAAGAGGTTTTGTTTTGTAGATCTGTATCGCCGCCCAATATCGATCCATCATTTGAGGCATGTTTGGAAGTGGAAGCAAATGTTTTGATTAAACAATTTTCTAAAGTTAAATCTAGGTGCAGTAAGGTTTTTACTAGTAGTAGGGTACGGGAGTGTGTCAAAAAGCTTGTTAGATACTTTTTTTGGTTTGACAAAGTAATTTCAAATGTGTGTCCAGCTAAAGAAGATAAATATAAATGGAGCTCTGAATTATTGAAAATTGTTGAGGAGCGGTTTGATTATGCAACAAAGGAGAGAGTTTACGGCATTTATGATTTGATGAAACAAAAGGAGGAGCAAAACCAGATTAATAGCACAATACTGTTGTACGTTAACTGTCTGGATTCTGTTGTAAAGGAATGGACAAGGAGAAACTTGACTTCAAGATGGTGCCGTTGGTGGTGGTCTTATTTCGGAAAGCCCTTTCTTCTCTACGCCTTTGACGATTCTTGCCGATTCATGGACACTGGGAGTGAGCATTATGAGTCTAGCGACTTGTTTTGGTTAAAGTTTGACTATTTGGTATTGACAATTTTTGTATTTTCGAGCAAGATACACATGTGCTTAAACGATGTAATTGAATTTGTCTTGACCTCTACCGGTGTAAATATTGAATTTGGTAATTTTGATGTTGAAGTTTAGGCTGTAGTTTTTTTAATTGTTAGTTTTAGTTTAACATGAAGAACAATAAAATGAGGGTGGATAGAAATTCAAAACGACTATCATGTAGTCCCGACTCTAGTTTGGAAATGAAGACTTTTGAAAAGTTTTGGCAACTGTACAAACGGCCAAAAATTGATTTACCGTTTTCGTTTTTTGACTTTATGAATGATGTGTACCTTGATGGATACTATACTCTTTTGAAGGTTTGAATCGCAAAACTTGTAAATAAAATTTGATAAACTAATAAATTTTTTGTTGTTTTTGACTGTTGTGTTTGCTGCTTATTTTTATTTCTTATTGCTAGAAACCAAGCTCTGTTGTAAGTGACGAGTTTGTGTACACTGAAGACATTGCTAACGGTTTGGTAGCCTTTTGTGGAGAAAGGGAAGAGTGGAAAACTTTTTATGAGTCTGGTAGTGGGCATTTGGACATTCGTATAGACGAATGCGCGTTAAGGGAACACGTTCCAGTTGATTGGAACTTGGTCAAACCTAATTTTGTTGTCGACCAAGATGTGGTTTTAAATTATAAAAAAGAATTGGCTAATGGAAAAAATCCGGATTGTATCCCAGTTCCAGTAAAGAGGTGAGAAAATGCCTTTTATTACGTTGTACAAGGTTGTGCTCATTTGTGTACAGGTTGTATCCCCTTTTTTCAAGGACTGGCGAGACGGAGTCTAGCTATTGCCTAAGGGTACTTAATGAGCTATTTCAAACGATTCTGAGCAGCAAAATGCATCAAAGTTTGAATGCAGATTTTGGGAAATTTGCCAAAAGAATTTTTGGCATTTCGACTGATAAAGTATGATGCATCATTTACTAGAGATATTGTGTTTGTACAATTTATTTTTTATGTGTTTATAACTGTGCTCTTTTTTGTTTTGCATTGATAGCTGACTAGCCCACCAAGACCCGTCAAGTCGAACATTCGAATGATTTTCTCCCAAGACCTCTTGGAATCTAAATTTATTTATTGTCGTGAAAAAACTTTGCTTGATACCACCGTATCCAAAAAACTGTGTCCTTTTAAATATTTAAACTGTAGGCCCAAGTTGGTTATATTGCCAATGCTCTGTATTTTACCTCCATAATTGTCTGAATTGAACATTTTTAAAGTTGCTTGAAAATACAAATAAACTGGTTAAATTTGAAAAACATACAAGATTTATTTGTGGTTTGCATTATTATCATTAGCAATGAGTAGTACTAGGACTATATTGAATCTACTCAATAAGATTGCATCGTTTGATAATTCATGGCAGGCTCGAACGTTGAGTCTTCAAATATTCAACTTTAGCAACTCTAAAATAAGAGTTGACCACAATAATGGAAAAACTAAAAAGGAGCTTTTGCTGGATAAAAGACGCAAGAGAAATTGGAATCGCTTTTCCAACTCGCCTTTGCGAAATGACCTCGTAAGTCTTTATAAAAAAACTCTTGCCATGCTCTCTTTTAAGCAGTTTTTAATTGGCATGAAAATGTTTATTTTTTATTTTAAGATTGTGGAAAATATAATTTCGCACATGGATTCTGGATCGGTGCAAAAACTCTCTGCAAGCTGCGTTGATGTGTACCTGAGTGTCACAAAGCTGTTATTAAAGAACAGTACCCTTATAATTAGAAACGATTCTACAAACTTGCTGAAGGTACTATGCAGTACGAGGATTGGAAACAGCATAGCACCCTCTATTAAAAGTGTGGAACTCTGGAATTTGACCAATTTGGAAGAGACTGGAAGAGCTCTCTGTAATAGTAAAGCCCAATTACAGTCCTTGACTGTACTGTGGCCACAAGTTGACAAAAGGACAGAGTTGCAAAACTTTTTGGGCATGTTGCAGGAGCAAAATCAGCACTGGAAATTAAAGACACTGCGCCTTTTTTTAACCCCGGAGCAGTACAACTATATTGATTTGGATAAGCTGATGTTGTCAACTGTGGAAACTATATGTTTTAATATTGGCGATTGTAGTTACTACTTTATTAAAAAGTTTGTAACTACTTGCTGTAGTCAGTTGAAGAAATTGGAAATTCAAAAGGAATCGGACGTGGACAGACTTCGCTATGTACTATACACAATGTGTTTAGGCTTTAGGCTTAAATTTTTGTGCACCGGCTGGAATAAGACTAAAGTTTTTGCATTGTTGCGGGATTGAGAAGTTGGGGTACTACTGAAAGTTTTTTTGTATGTATTTTGGCTAAAAATGTATTTTTGTAGAAGATTTTTTTTACTCAAAATAAATGTATTTTGTAACGTTTTGGTAAGAGAAAAGTTTTTTCTGACTCTAAATAAATGTATTTTTGTAACGTTTTTGTAAAAGAAAACTTTTTTGACTCGAAATAAATGTATTTTTTTATCTTTTTTGTAAAAGAAAACTTTTTGGACTCGAAATAAATGTATTTTTGTATCTTTTTTGTAAAAGAAAACTTTTTTGACTCGAAATAAAAGTATTTTTGTATCTTTTTTGTAGAAATTTTTTTTATTATTTTTATTGCAAACGTGGAAGCATGGCTATGGCATTGGCAGTGGTGAGCTCTCCCTCTTTAAACCGTATTTCTACCGAAGAGGATGAAGCAAGCGTCATTTGTAAGCTTGGCGGTTTTACAGTCAGTGCGTTTGTTGAACTTTGTGGATGGTCTTTGCATTCACCAATCAAGTTTTTTAACCTAAAAAGAGATTTGCGTAAGTTAACTAAAAGTTTGATTAATGAAACAATCAATGAAAAAGTATGCGTTTTGTATGAATAACATTCCATGTTGTTTTTGAAGAATTTCAAGAAATGACTGATGGTCAAGGAAATTTAACCACAAGCGCAAACAAGTTGATTGCCAACCTGGTTACTTTGAAAGAATTGTCTGAGCGACACTGCCATGGACTGGATATAATGATAAATACTCCAGTATATGTTCAGGTTTTGGCAAGTGAGTGTTTGTATTCATGGTATGTACACTTGGTTGATTGTAAATGTATTGCTATAAACAAGAATTTTGTTTTTGCAGAAAAAAAGTTGGACACTATTGTTGTAAACAAGGCTGTGCTGATTGTTTCGCTTGTCGTGATTGGAGATGATTCTGGCTATGGGGTTTTGTGTTCACTCAATGAGGGAACGGCGACAATTTACAATGAAGTTTCTGTTGGCGACTTTTTGTTGATTACACGCTGCGTGCCTCAAGTTCCTCGGCGTACCTACCACAAGGGGCTTTTTGCTGATGACATGTTTTTAAATTTGGAAATAAAAGTGCAGTATCACTCTGTCAAGAATCACTATATAAGAAGGTTTAACTTTGCAATGCTTCGAGAATTTAAAATGAACCCAAAGTTTTTTGACGAAGCGTACATGATTCAATTGCCAACGGAACTATTTGAAAAAGGAGCAAGGGAGGAAGCTAACTACAAAGAAACAATATGTAAAAAACGTCAAAAAACTAATGTCGCTAGTAGTGGTAATAATGATGGAAATGCAATGATTAGGATAGTTCCACCTTCTGATGAGTACTTTGACGTGGCTGGAGTAGTGGTTTTTATAGGTAGGGCTGAACGAGCTGAATATCAGGTTGGCAAGGAAATTACTTGTTTGGAAAGTGATGGAATAACAAAGGTGTGTAAAGCAATCAAACAGTATTTTCAGTACCAATGGATTTATATTGTTGATGAGTCTAGTCGGTGTGTTGCAATAAAAGTATATTTTAGTGCATACAAACGTGTTGTCATGTACCCTGGTTCTGTTGTTGTAATTACGCACTGTCAAACATTTTATTGCATGTTTACTGGCGCTATTATTGAAACGTCAAAATTTTCAGAAATTTATTCAGAAAAGGGGCTTGAGCGTTATTTTTTGACGCGGCCAAACCACATTCGGGATCATTTGACCAAGAATTATGACAAGAGCAAACTATTTAAATATTTTGAATCGAATGGATGTGTCTTTTTCTGTTGGAGGCTCTCATTTTATGAAGATTGAACACCCAAGTGAGGTTGTTTATTACTTTCAAGAAAACCGTAGAGCTTTGTTTGACAAGCTTCCTTTTAATAGACAAGTGTGCAGGCGGGAATGTCGTAGGATATTTTTTAAAGGACAAATTTTGCGTATAGCAGAAATTTATGATGAAAATTTTCCCACAATTTACTATATTTGTGTAGAAAAGTACTACAGTGAGCTGAAACAAAAATTATCTTCTGCGTATAAGGTTGTTGAATGTTGTTGCACTAATAGCAGGTACACCAATGTTACTTGGTATTCATTTCAAAGAAAATTGCCTCCCATTGATGATTTTGACGTGCTGAATGCAAAAAAGTGTAGAGATGTGATTCAAGGTGTAACATCATATTTTAGGAAATACTGCAAGCATTTGCCAATGCCCGGAACTGTATCTTCAGAGGAAAGGGAGCATTTGCTGTCGCTAGAGAGGTTAGATGGTCCCCCGTATTTACTAATTGATGTTGTCGATGAGCAAGGTCAGATTTGGTACAAGCTTACTTGGAAAAGGGGCGTGTTTGCACTAATAGAAATGCTTCAGAAGCTTGAAAAGGCTGTAGAAAAGTCTATTGTTTGCATAGCAGATGTTTTTTGCACTGCGGTAGATTTTCCTTTGGAAGTGAATCTGTTGGATTTTGTTGTACTAGGCTGATGCCAAAAATGGATGTGTCTAAAATGTTTGTATTGTCCAAGGATAGAAAACACTTTTTGAATTGTTGTAGAAACAAGACAATTTTGATGAATCCAGCATATTTTGGTGAGGTTTGGAATGATTGGTATTTAAAATAATTAAAACTGTATCCTTTTATTTTTATGTAAAAATATTTGATGAGAATAAATATATTTTTATGCAGAAGTGCGTTTGATGACGAATACGGGAACAGAATTTTTAATTGGTGGAATGCTACGTGATTTGAAATATTTTACTGACATTGGCATGTGTTCAAAATNTGAAATATTTTACTGACATTGGCATGTGTTCAAAATCTATTCGACAAGTATTGGATTACATTGCTTGTGCCTGTGTGCATTTGGAAGAGAATGAGGAAAATGTGAATCGAATTGACATTATTAATGTTTGCCTTCTACCACTTTTGAACGACTGTTCGGTTGGTGATGTAAATGTTTTAAATCGTCAGGTTGCTAGTAGAATTGAGCAAGGATTTTTGTTACAAAACTGTGCAAAGTGCTTTTTTGAAGGCAGTGTTTGAATTTTAAAAAATGAATCTAGTACGAATAACACTTAGACTACCTAAATGGATTTGCCCAACGTTGAAGAGAATAGTGGTAAACCCGAAAGACTGTTGGATTAAAGTTTTTGCGCAACATGGAATAGTATTGCCTAATGGAGAGGACTTTTTTTGCTGCCGATTTGATTTTAAATTTGACTCACCTAATTTGACGAAAGAGATTCATGCTTTGACTGAAAAGGTTGGCAACTGTTTTCAAATGCTAACAATTACTACAATAACGATTGGTTATTTTTTCCTAATTGTATTTTAATTTTATGGTTTCCAGGTAGAGACGTTTCTAGCCACATTTCAAAAAGAAATTCCAGTGTACTACTGTAGAGTGTGCATGTTTGAAAATCTTTGGAACTACCGCAGTGGTTTGAAAAGCAAAAGGAAGAAACGTGTTTGGACATTGCCAGCAGTGCTAGACAAGGAAACTGAACAGGAGGAAGAAAAGGAAGGGAAAGGAAAAACTTTGAAAAGAGATGGTGCTGAATGCAAGGGATTTTCTACAAGAGCTATAGCAAGCGTTAAATTTCAAAAAAAGTTTGATGATAATGAAGAAATTGCGAATGAGCAGCCTTTTGATCAAAATTTGTCAACTCTAGTAGCTAGTAAAGAGGAGCAAGAAACTGAGAATACTTTCCACCCCCAAAAACTGTCATTGTGTACAACCCAACAAGTTTACCATAAAGTCTCCAGTGAAGAAACTGTAAACATTGATCATTTTCCGAATTTGTCTGCATGTAAAGTTACAGGTTCTGATATATTTGAACCAACGAGTGCAGGGTTGAACGACTCTACAAATACTGTAACAACAAGCGTAAAGTCGGAAGTGGATGGTGAGCGTCATTTTGAAGAACGAGATTTTGACTCAGACAACAATTTTGTTTTGGTAAATGTGAAGCGTGAATCAAGTAGGGACGGAACTGTTTTTGAACACGATATTAAACAAGAAGCAGCAAATAGATTGGCAGCTTATGGAAATGCATACATGTTGCGAGTTTGTGATGAAATTGGGAAATTGAAGGCTCAAAATTTGTGGGAACCTTGTATGGTTGAAAGCGCTCCTTTACTCTTTTCATTGTTTGAAGATATTTTTAAGTAACGCACATAATACAGCTATGAATAATATGGAGTGTGCTGCACAGTTTCCTGGCAATTTGCCACCAGAAATTTGGAAATTGATTATATTTCAAATTGAAGACTCTAGAGATGTTCAAAAGTTGGCATTTACTAGCCCATTTTTTGAAACTATTATAAAACCTTACCGTTCCTCTTTATATTTTGACAAGGTGGTTATATGTACATAAGCTAACCCAACTAAATAATATGAACCAACTGTATGTAAACCCAACTTTTTCACGGCATACTTTTGTTGATTTAGGTGCTGGCTCTTTTGTCTCTTTATTTGGATGCGAAGGATTTTTTGACGTGCAGAAGGGTTTGTGTGAAATGGAAAATGGCAGTAGATACCTTGGATTGCTACAACAAGTTGACAAAACCCGAGTCGCAAATTTTGGAAAAGTATGGCCCCATTTTCTGCCATGGATATCCTGATACACCACTAATGTTTCACACCGAGTTTAATGACATTAACAAATTTCAAGAATATTCAATCAAGTTTGGTGGGCGAGCATCTTTTGTTTTGAATGTGACTCGATTGCTTCCAAACATGGTCAAATTTGAGGAGGAGGAGATGGAGCGCCAGCAGGAAGGAGAAGAAGATGACGGAGCCGAGTTGGTTTCTAAGAGGGGAAGACTGGATGATGCATTTGATAAATTTTGGTCGGCAGCTGTGGAATTTTTCAAGGTGGATGGGGGCTAAAGTCAGACACTTGGATATAAGCGTGACTTGGACCAAGGGCTACTTTGATTTTTTTGGGCAGATTTTAAGATTGACGCCCAATTTGGAAAGCTTGGAATTTACTTCTGTTGTGTATTCAACCATTGACCTTGTCAAACTGCCAGACTCTGTTGATGATCTTGCTTATTGCTTGCCGCAACTGAATAGACTAGAATCATTGTGCTTTGATAATGACTGGGATTTGTTTCCATTTTATAGGCTTGTAATGAAAAGATATTGCTCACAAATTGTTAGGCTTTGTAGTAGCTTGTACACTTTGGAAATTGCAACATTGCCTTTATTGACTAGGTTATCGCATCTTGAGATTTGTGAAATTGGTTCCATAGTTGAGTTGTATCGAGTGAAGCAGAGTTTGCTTTCTAGGGCCACTGGTCTGCATAGGTTGAAATTAAATGGTGCATCAGGACTATCTTGGCACGATGTTTTAAAAATTGTTGAAAATGTTGGTTTGAAGATTTTGGAATTTGAAAGTGATCTTGATTTAAACTCTGAGTATGACGACCGTTTTAATTTGCCATATGTTGATAGCATTGAATGTTTAAAGTTTAGTTGTACGGAGGAATTTTCAATGTTTGAGTTTTTTAAAGTATCTGCCAAAGCTAAAGTTTTTGCATTTGCAAAATTCTGAATGGGGTGGGAGTTGGGATTTGGGTGGTTTTGAATTTTTGGCACCAATTCAAGAAGTAAATAGTGGCAGGATATATAAAAGTGGCCATAGGTTTGATAAAAGTTTGTTATATTTGGAAATTGATTTGGATATTTTTTATATCTTGCCTGATTTGAACATGATTGCAATGCAAGGTGAACCGTTGCCTCGTGAAACTAGATTTGTGGTTCGTCCTTTGTTAACATGTATGTAAAAATTTGTATTGATTGATTATTTTGTGTTGTAAATAAAGGTGTTTATAAAAAAATTTATTGTGAACAAAAGTACATAAAAGTGCCATTATTACTTACCAATTATGGAGGATTCATGTTTCATAACATCTTTGGCCCCAGAGGTTAACTAAACTTTTTTACTATTGTAATTTTGATTTTTGAAGAGATTTTGTTTGTTTTAATTACGCATTTTGATTTTAGGTGCTGCAATTGGTATTTTCATTTTCCAGTACATTTGATTTGCTTCAAATTCGTCAAACATGCAACTTGCTCAAGTTGCTAGCAGACTTTGAGCTCAAATCTCGAGAAGCTGCAAAATGGAAATGGAATAGCAAAAGAGAAAATATGGTTGAACCTTACATTGGAACTAGTCCTGAATCTGGTGGAATTGACAATTTTTACAACAGCTCTACATTTTTTGTAAATTGTGGTGAACAAGCAAGCTCTTTGTTTGATGATATAAATTTGCTGGGAATTCGACCGTTTCCTTCGGACTCTTTTGGTGTCGAGTTTGTTTCCATGAGAAGCAAAAACGGCAGACACTATTCAGCAAAATGCACCACTACTTGAACTGAGTAAAATTGTGCAGCTAACAAACAAGGTGGCCTGTTTTGTAACGTCTTTGTCAATTAATTTCAAATGCCGCCCAGAGTCGACTGGAATCTCGCACAACAATTTTGTGTTTTTGTTTAGTACATGCCCTCTTTTACAAAACATTTCCGTAAGCAATGCCATGTACACTGGAAATGGCGGAAAGTATGCAGCTCCACCTATTAACCGTTTAGTAACTCAGCCTAGCAAAATTGCTCCGTTGAGCAATTTGAAGAATTTGAAATTGGTGAATTGCTCTGTTGGCGTCGTTGCAGAGCTACTCTGGGCATTTGCTGTCAATGGCTTGCTGGAGTATATTTATGTTTTGATGAATGCTCCAGAGATTGTTTTGACTACAATTTTGTCGCTAATTGTCCGTGAACGCCCTGAAGCTTTTCTTAAACTAAAATATTTGACCCTCAATGTTCAAGGAATTTGCTGTGCAAATGTAGAGAAGCTGTCCAACTTTTTGAAGCAGTTTATGCCAAGACTGACTGGTCTTCGTTTGACAATAAGATACACTTACCGATTTAGCCCACCTGGTCAAGATTTTAACATTTGGCCGCTTTTGTTTCTGCCCCATGAACTATTACTTTTGAAGGAGTTTCAGTTGTATACGGACCCAGCTACATCAAGCAACAATTCAGTCGATGCTGTGGCCATTGACAAGTTGCTTTTGCTTGCTAAAAATTTGCAACTAGAACAGCTTTACTTGCCAGAGGCTTTGTGTGCAGAAGAATGTGATTGGTTGGGGATTTATTTGTCAAAGTTTTCAAGACTGAAGAAGTTGGTGTTTGTGGAAAAGAATTTGTTTGAAAGGGTAATTGACAATATAAGGAGCAGTGCAACTGTGGCTCGAATTCGGCTATTGCAACAAGAACCTTTTCTACAACAATTGGGGAATAATGTTGTGATCAAGAGATCGCCAAGTGAATACTCTGAGGACAAGACTGTGTTTTACAAGATTGAATAAACATGAGTCGAGTTCGTGTAAAGACTGGTGATGGCGTTGTATTTTATGTACCACTAAATGTTGCTATTGTTTCTGAGAATTTGCGGATGGCCATTATAATGGCCAACCTGCATTTTCGACAACGCCAACAAGACCAAGAAAATGGAGTGCTTTTCTGCCATCAGTTTACAAATTTGAGCTTGAATCAAGACAATAACGATACTTGTGTTGGTGAAGTGAAAAAATTTCCAAGCACTAGTGAGGATCGTGAAAAGTTTTGGGCAAAAACGTCGGATGATAAAAAGTTGAATGACAATGGTGACGAAGAGGATTTTAGCGGAGATGAATGTAACCCAGCAAATGATCGTCATGTCGTCGACTACGATAGACATTTTCGTTGGGTGTTTTTGCTAGACACAACTGAAATGAAAACGTTTCAAACAATTTTAAAGTGGTGTAAATGGCACAAGGTATGGTTGGTTTGGAATAGTTTAGCACATTTATAGCTTTGTTGAAATGCCTGATAAGAATTTTTATAAATGGGTGAGGTTTTTTATTTATTTTGTTATTTTCT
Source organism: Homidia socia (assembly GCA_036850745.1). Taxonomy (NCBI): domain Eukaryota; kingdom Metazoa; phylum Arthropoda; class Collembola; order Entomobryomorpha; family Entomobryidae; genus Homidia; species Homidia socia. Next base: position 31,360 of record JAANSP010000025.1, read on the forward strand.
AGACTGAATATTCTATGGAACACGATTGTCAAAAGCGCATTTTTACTGTACAAGATACAAATTTTGATGATTTTGATTACAAATTTTTTTTTAATACAAGTGATGCCGAATTGGAGCAACTTTTGAAGGTATTTGATTGTGAGTACTGTTTAGTTTCTACATTTTAGTATTTTGAACACGGTTTTAAGAGTGTTTGTTTTCTTTTTATTCATTACTTAGCAATCTTACTCTATTGAAGTGACTGCATTGGCATTTGCAGCAGCATTTTTCTTGGCATCTAGAAGACGAGAAAAGGTTGAAAAGGTTTTGGAGACTTTCAAGTGTTTTGAAATTAGGTACCAGAGAGAGGAGTAATCACAAGTTTTGCCAAAATGGAGTTTGAAGATGATAAAATAAGACAAGGACCAATTTTTGTTGCAACAAAGGGGAACAAGATTTTTGAGTTGAGTAGAGAAATGGCAAAGTTGTCGCAAACCATTTCCAATTTGATTGATTTTACGGATGACTCTGACGAACCGATTCCCCTAAACGATGTAGAAGACTATGCAATGGAATGGACGATAGAGTGGATGCGTCTATTGCTGGTAAAGGATGTAAATTTTAAAATGGAGTGGCAGAGTAGTGAAGCGAGCCAACGCGAAAGTTATCAATTTATACTCAAATGCTTGCGAGAGGATTTTACCAAAATTCATGGTTTATTGTCGGTAAGTAAATTTGTACAAGAGTACGATGAATGGTGGTAGTAGTAGTTTTTTTAGTGGCTAATTTTTATTTATTTTTATAGGCCTCAAATTATTTGGATATTCAATTTTTGTTGGATGACTGTTGTCACATTGTCGCAAAGGAAATTGGATCTGCAAAATCGGTGCAAGCAGTGCAAGCTTTGTTTGGAATTTGCAACGATTGGACGGCTGACGAGACCAGATTGATTAATCAGTACGCTTCCATTGGATAGGAATCTTGTGTCACTGTGATGGAGGAACATTATCTTAAAGTTCGAGAGAGGGTTATAGAAATGTCTGTAGCACAAATTAAAGTAAACTTGGAGTCAAACGAAAGAGAGTTGTATGCAGTTAGGCACAAGATTGATTATATCAATAGTATAAAGGCTTTTGACAAGAATGTAAACTTATTGAGTCGATCGTTTGGAAATGAATTGGTAAAAATTGTAGAAATTTGTTCATGTGTAAATAAAATTTGAATGATGTGTGTGACATGTTTGAATGATTTAAGCAACTAGATGCATTTATTTTTTGCATGTATTTGTTAGGTTTTGAAGAGGATTTTTGAACTGGCATCCCGAAAAGGCTTTTTTTGTTTGATTCGAGCGTCTAAATTTTTGTTTGGCAAAGCAGACTGCAAAAGCGGTGTCCGAGGAAGGGGAACTCTATTTAGCTGGAAGGTGGACAATAGTGTCGATTTTTGCCGCAGAATAACTTTTTTACGCGATGATTGTTTTAAAAATATTAGTAGTATTTATTTTTCAAAAACTTGTTATTATTCCAACGTACGGAAAATTTTGTTTAAAATTGGATGTTGTTTGAAACGTATTGTATTTGAATTTGATATGATTAAGGGCTATGAGTTTAAAAATCTTGGCTGGGAAGAAAAGGATTGCACTCTGAAAGGGCTTTTGCCACAAGCACAAACTTTTGATTATATTGAAATTAGATTGTGGAGAGGATATCCAATGCCCATTTTGATGTCTGAGCCCCTTGATAGTAATGTAGAAAGGTTGTTTATAACTACTGGAGAGTTTAGTGTTCGTAGTTTCTTGGCTAAAAAGTCTATTGACCTTGTTTTAAGTTTTATGTCTAATGTAAAGTATTGCTGTGTTTCAAAATGTATGTTTGACAAGTTGTACTCTAAACACTTTGTAGCTACTAGGCAATCTTGCGCTGATAGAGGAGACGAGAGAGTCTGGTATCGTGTGGCAAGGAAAAATACAAAATAATAAAATAAATTCTAATGGAGGAGTTGGGTCTAAAGGTGCGTGAAGCCAAGCTATTGGCTTTGATTGAAAAGGAAAAGGCAAAGTTGTCTGAGCAGCAAAATTTATTGAATCAAGTTCGTAAAAGTCTTGCAGAAGTCTGTGCTGATAAAAATTTTTGTAAAAATGTAGAATTGTGTTGTCAGTCTTTGGGCAACCATGTGGTAATAACTGTTGAATATATTGTATATACTATAAAAATTTTGAATGTACTTGATGTGGTTTAATGAAATAAATACATAAACTTTTTGTACAGATTATTGAACGTTTGGCAAGAATTTGCTTTGAGGTTTCCAACGGTGAAGATGCGGAATCTTTTCAAAAGTCTTTTTTGACGTTTTTGATGTCTAGTCGTTATTTGTGGGAAAATGGATCATCATGCCTAATGCAGCAACAACGTCAATTGACTTGGAATGTTACGAACGGAAAGGATTTTGGAGCTAAATTTTTGCTAGTACATTATCACTGTGACCAAATTTCGCATCTTGTCCTTTCGAATAGTGTGGATTTTAAAAGTGTACAAACTGTTTTGAGACTTGTTGGACCAAATGTGAAATGTGTTGAATTGCGGCTAGACAAAATTTCGTCAGTTTGGTATACATGTAGTTGGAAGCAGGAAGGAAATGCACTGAAGGATCTTTTTCCCCATGAAAAGACTTTTGACATTTTTAAGCTTTTTATTCCAAAGGGAAAAGTGTATATGAATTTGTTTATGCTGCCGCTACCTTCTTATGCTGCTAAGCGAGTGTATTTGAGTACTGGAACCTTTAGTTCAAGGTTTTTGTTGTCCTTGAACAATATTGAATATGTTTACAATTTTGTGTGCAATGTAGAGTATTGTTGCCTGTGTGAGTATGAATTGGAACGGAAGCGCACTAGCAAGCATTTTGTAGTAACTAGAAAGTTGATTGATTTCAATGATGACCCTATAATGAAGCAACTGAAAAATTGGTATCGAATAGAAAAGCGCATTTTACCCGTGCAGCGACGACGACTACGATCCAAGCAAAATGATCAAGCTTTTGAACAGTAGAGAGTATTCGAGCAAAGTCTTTTTGGGTGCCCTTCCACATGGAATTTCAAAGGGTGAGTTGAATCCTAAACCCTAAAGTTGCCTAAATGAAATGAATAGCACTCGGGATAAACGTTGTTGTAAACTTGCCATTGTTGTCTTTTGCAGATGAAATTTGGGAAATTTTTTGTCAGTTTGGGCAAGTTGTTGTCGTGTGGCCAGGAAAGAACCAATATTTTCCAACAGAAGGCTTTGTGTACTTGCTTTACAGTGACGAAGCTTCAGTGTGCCGTTTGATTAGTGAATGCAAAGTTTTTAAAGGATCTTTATGCTTTTATGTTGCCCCAAGGGGTTCAACAGTTGCTCCAAAATATGTTGACGTGAAGCCTTGGAAAGTGAAGGATTCGGTCTTTTTTGCCAAGCCATTTTCTATATTAGCCGCATCAACACACTTTCCATTATTTGTTTATCGTATTCCAAGAACACTAACTGCGGGTAAATTATCCAAATGATGGCATTTGCATCAAGATAAACATGGTGCAAAAGTTTTGGTGAGCTTGTTTTGTTGTCTGTATTTTACAGAAGGACTGTCAGAGTTTGCTGCCAAGATTTTTGGTGTAAATAATGTAGTGGGTTTAGCTGGAATTATATTGGACGGACGTAACCATTATCCAAAGGGTTGTGGATTTTTATTGGTTTCTGACTACAACGTTTTTATCAAAGCAGTAAAAACTGGAGAGGCGGCTTTGGAGATTGAAGAAAACGTGAACAAGAAGCGTGTCAAGATTGTTGGTTTAATTTTTTGTACATTAACAATTTTTACAATTTTTAATTCTTATGATTTTGTATGATTTCTTTGTTGATGATGGTTTGATTTTTTTGGTTTCCAGGTGCCGATTGAGCCGCTAAGACGAGTTCCATTTTTGTATTCTGAAATATTTTTGATGACCAATGTTTGTTTTGAAATGGCTTTTGCTGACGTGTATCTAATTGACGATGACAAGTTGCCCAAATATTTGTCAGAGTGTTCTGGATGCGAAAAGCGATACGTGTTTCCAGTATCAATAAGTAATGAGGACTTGATTAATTTTTTCACATTTAAACAAACTGGTAAGGCACGTACACCAAGTGTTTCTAAATGGGATCTAGGTACTAGATCAAAATGTAAACATTTTGTTGAGTACTTGCTTTACTTTGAATTATCATTCAAAAGTAACTTGGTGATTGAACAATGTACGTGCCTTGCCAGCTATCCATTACATATTGGCACACTGTTTTATTTGTTTATATTTTTGTGTAGGTATGAAGCTAAAGCCTATGGATGATGGAAGAAGCAGAAATGATGCTAGGCTAGAATCTGACAACATTCGAAGGCATTTTACAATAAATGTTGCCGACTTGAATAGACTTTTGAAGGATGGGAAACGGGATGAACTTGTTAAAGCAATCCTTGATGCGGCAATATTTATTGCGGAAAATATCAAGCTAACTATGAATAGTAGGAGTATAAGTGTCAAGTTGCAAAAGATTTTTGTAAAGAAACTACTTTTACGAAATGTATGCAATGTTGATTTTGACGAATTTAAAAAGGGAATTTGCTTTGAAGTGAGGAAGCAGTTTATTGCGGAAAATCAAAAGAAGAGTGTGCTTGAAGGGGGAATCGAAGATTGTATGCACAATTGCTTTGTTCAGACGGATGGACCCCAGTTTAAGATTCTAGAGAATGCTCTTTTGAAGGGTTCAAACGGAAACACTGCCATTTATCCTGTGAAAATTGTTGTTGATGTGGCGACAGAATCTGGTCAAAGCATTACATTACACACAATACTGGTTGATGCCAACCAGGTTGGGAAAGCCGGCGGGCTCGAGAAGCATATTCAATCACTTGTCCACATGATTTTGGGAGCCCATGTTCACTTGTACTTTTTGACTGGTGCAAAACGATCAATCTTGAAGAGGTTTGAATTGGAGCCGTTGGGAGGATGTTTGAACAATCAAGACAACAACATGATCAACAAGGCAATGGCTACTGCTGCAAGTTTAAGAGAAGAAGTTACAAAACGAGTGAATGTGCACGATTTTTTTTGTCTGTAAAGCGTTTTGTTAAAAGTAGTGTACGAGTAAAGGAAGGAAATGTTGATTCAGAATAAATGAGAATATATATTGGTATTTTGTACATTTAAACTTTGACTTTTTTTGAAACACTTTACTTTTTCTGATTTTGATTAAAAGTTGTAGTTGCTCATGGTTTTACAGACTAAAGACTAAAGTTTTGCAAAAATGGCTGGTAGTGTTGGCAGTATTAAGATTAGGAGCAGTGATGGAGTAGAGTTAAAAGTGGATTTGAACATTGCTAGACAGTTGGGTACTTTGGAAACAATGTTTAACGTTCTTGGGGGTCCACAAGAAGGTGGCGACGAATTGGGTGGTGAAGCAATTTCGATTCCAGTAGTAACTGCAAAAACATTCGAGAAAATTTTTGATTGGATTGAAATCACCAACCAGGATGCCAGTGAAAATTTGGCAAGAGCATTTTTTTCTGAATTGGAGCCGTTGGAGTTGATTGACATTTTTAAGGTTTATAATTTCATTCATTTTTTTCCAAATTTTTAAGAGAACATTTAAAAAACTATCGAGCTTATTTCGTAATTTTATTTACCAATGGGGTGTTGGCTTATTTTTTTCTTGATGTAGGCTTCAAACTACTTGAACGTAAAGGGACTCTTTGAAAAGGCAGCAAGATGGATTGCATATGTTGTTGGGGAAAGGAATTTTTTTGGAGTTTATCGCTACAATATTGTCTCTACGACCTTGTCGGAGGAGGAGTTGGCAGTTGTCAGACTTGAAAATTACCATTCGTTTTATAATATGCATAATTTTGGTAATGAGCAGCCCTCTGTATCTGAAATTCCTCGAGAAGATTGTTGTCTGTTGAGCAGGTTGGCCGTGGAGGTAAATGAGCGCTTCAATTGTACCGTAAAACTATTGAGCAATTTCACACTTTTACATTTTACTATAAGGAGCCCTGATATATTTTTGCAGGAAATTGAAGCCGTCCTAAAGTGTTCAGTACTATCTGACAGTCAACTTCTTTCTCTTAGACTTGTAACAAGGGAAATGCGCGATTTTGTTGATTCTGAGTTGAGGGAACGCGTGAGGGCCAAGTGGAGCTGGAATAATTTTTTTTGGTGGAAGTTGGATTTTTACTCTAATGTTTGTAACATTTTTCACGTTAGAGAACAGTTGTACTTTTTTGAACGAGATATGGCCAAACTTTCTTCGTCATTAAACTGGATGATGAATCCCTTTCCAAATTCTTCAGTATGCTTTGACTTTCGGAAACGAAGATATCAAGTAAAGGAAACATTGGACAAGGATTTTTACTGCAAGGTTTACGGCTTGCCTGACAAGGAGGAAGGTTTTTTCCCACAAACTATTGGACTGGATGAAGTTTTGAAATTTTTGAGTGTGTTTGGGAAATTTATTGTGTATTGTACCTTGTGCTTTGATGGGAGAAAAAATGAGGATGAAGTGTGTGTAGTTGACATTGTAAAGCGAATAGTAGAAAAATTGGAAAAGCTGGAATATTTGACTATTTTTAATGCACATTTTGCACAGGACTATGCTGTTCATGGTCAGAGTCTGAAACAAATTGCTGGGTTGAAACTGGAAAATTGCTCGAAACAGGTTGTCAATGAGCTGGTTGTAAAGAATGTATTGGGTTTTGAACAATTGATTATAGTTCAAGAGGAATGTAACATGTTTTTGAGAAATCGGGCAAGTTTAAATTTTGATGGATTGATTGGCTGCCCCAAAAGTTTTAGTTTGAGCCCAGCCTTGTTTTTTGAAAATTTTGAATATTTTTTGAAGAGCAATTTGGAACGACTTCGTTTGTATGAATCACCCAGAGGAATAGGTTTTATTTCTAATAGTTTGTGGTTTGAAAACTTTTTAAGATTGCCATTTAGATTTTCTTCACTGTTGGACTTAGCAGCTAATATTGCCACAAGAGTATTTTTTGAAGGCTAGTCGTATAAAAGTTTTTTTGTCTGAATTAAGTGAAGAAGAAAGGGTTGTAAGCATTGAAAAGCGCGCAAAACTGAAAAGTCTTTCCATACCATACTGGTTTTTTAGACAAAATTGGTCATTGGACTATTTTTTGATTTTTGAGCATCTCGTGAATGTTAGGGTTATTTGTGGCGGTGGCTACTCTGTTGAGGGCAGGACATTAGTCAAGCCCAAACACGTTGATGCGAAGGATAGAGGGAATTTGTTAATTTCTGTTCACCCTGGTGTTAATACTGTAGAGTTTTTTGATCTTGATGAGAATAGGGTTATTTGTTTATGTTGAAAAAATATGGAGGGAAACTATTTTGTTGCATATTCAAAACTCGATGAATATAGAATGGAGTGTATGAAGAAGGATCATGTTTGTCCCTTGATTGTCTGTAAGAATTTAATTGTTCAATAAATATTTTTAAAGTTAAAAAGTTTTGGCACCTTTTTTCTAATATCTACACATTTTTTTCATATTACAAGGCGTCTTTTTAAAATCTGTTGGTGGCGAAGAAAGGATTAATGCTGGTATTGTAGGAGATTTGAACCAAGTTGTCAAGGATGGTTGTACTGGAATTGTATTGGAAACGATTGTGGAGACGACACGCTTTTGCTGTGTTAACTTGAATTTGAAACAAAAGGCAAATACGAAAATTAATATTACAAGGATTCAAGTTGAACTGCTTTGTCCAGGCAAGGAATCGAATCTGGTTGACTGGAAAATGTTTAGACTGCTTATTTTGGGTTCTTTAACTGACGAGTTTTTAAATGGTGGCAGTAATTTAGCGCTTGTTGGTACGTGCAAAGTTACTGGGTAATGTACTTGGTTGTGGTTTATTGAATCTGTCTTTATTTGCATTTGGTTTATGTGTTTTTTGTGCAGATCAACAAGCAAATGTAAATGTGCTGCAGTGTTTGTTTGTTGATGATGGACCTGATTTGGATTTGCTCTTGAAAAGGTGTCGTCAATTGTTTGCTCGTAGCAGTAGAAAAACTGTGGTTGGTCGTGTGCCATTTCCTATATCTGTGGGTAATTGTGTAAAAGTTTTTTGAGTTTGTTTTTTTGGCTGAATTTTTGTGAACAAATCTTTTTTGTTTTTACTCATATTTCGTGCATGTTTATTTTACAGTATTTCAGGTAAGGGGAGCAAATTTTGGTAGATGCCTTTGCATGAAGACAACCTTGGTTGATGGGCATAGAATTGCGGGTCCATATACAAAAGTGTCTACAATTGTATGGGATGAACATGTCGAGTGCCTGCTGCGTCGTATTCTCCAATGCCACCTCCATTTGACTGCTTTGGACAAGGAAACAAGGAGCGATATTTCATGTTTTGTTTTGACTCCGGTATTTCCAGAATTGGATCCAGCGTTTCAAGTTGAAGAATTGGAGAGGCTATTGTGGTTTGAACTTGTAGAAAAGTTGGCAAAGAGTCAACTCTTTTAACAGATACTTTTTTGGTTTGCTTTTTTTACTGAAAATGGATGAGAGCGAGTGTCAATCCGAAATTCAAGAAATTTCTGTAAATATAGTAAAGCACAAGTTTAATTTGGCAAAGCTGGAGAACCGGTTGATTATTTTGAAAAGGCGCTTAAACCTAATTGAATGTAGCCGAGCTTATAAACAAAATGTAGAATTAATGAAGAAGTCTTTTGGAATTGGAATGGTAATATTTTTATGTCAAAAGCAAACATTTAAACTTTTGAAAAATAAATGCTACATTATTTGTATTATTTGCATTATTTGAGTTTTTTCTTTTTTTTCTTTTTTAGATTTTAAAGCGGATATTTCAATTTTGTAGCCAACAGGAAGGTATTTTGGGCCATGATCAGCGTTTTTTGCTAATGTCATCAAAGTTTATATTTGAAGCTGGACATGGTGTATTGAGTATGAGAAAGAAAAGAGACGCTCTTCACTGGCGGGTATTTGACGCTGAAAACTTTTGGAACCAATATACCACAATTACGTACAAGTTTGATGGCATTAGAAGAATTTGTTTTACTCGAAAGTGTGACTATGCAACTGTTGGAAAGATTTTACGGGGACTGGGTGAAACGCTCAAAATTATAAAGTTGTCTTTTGATCACATGGATAGGGACTCGTTTAGTAAAATGGGGTGGACAACCAAAGGCAATACATTAAAGGCCTTATTTCCCCCGCAGTTTTTGTTTGAGTACGTACACATTTCTCTTTTTAAAGGGGAAATGTATTGGAATTTGTTAACGGAAGCCTTGCCAGGGGTGGACGACAAAAGGCAATACATTAAAGGCCTTATTTCCCCCGCAGTTTTTGTTTGAGTACGTACACATTTCTCTTTTTAAAGGGGAAATGTATTGGAATTTGTTAACGGAAGCCTTGCCAAAAAATTGTGTAGAACATTTTTTAATTGAAGTGGACCCAGAATATAGCCTCAGACGACTTTTGAGCAAAAAGAATGTATTTACGTTGTTGAGTTTTTTGTCAACGATCAAGTATTGTAATATAAGTGACTCTGACCTTGGTAAATTACCAACAAGATCATTTAAAGTTGAAGAATGTAGCAATGAGAATTACGAAAACTTGACTTGGTCTCAAGTGCGCAGATTTAGAGCAAAATCTGTAAAGCAAAGAGTGGAAAATGAAGGTCAGGTAGACGAGGAAAATTCAATGTCTAATTTGTAAACAAAATGGCTATGCAAAATGTGTTTGTAAAGCCGGGTTAGCCATTTTTTGTTAGTGGTAATAAACTGTACACTAAATATATTTTGTAAGATAAGTTTTTATTTTTGGAATAATTTTTACAACTGTCTGTAGCTGTACACTATTGTATATTTTTTGATGGATTTTTTTTGAACTTTACAGAGTTACTTTGTAGAATTTTACTAAAAGTATATTATTATTAAACGTATACATTGAAAATAAAAAAGCTGGATGACTCATATAAAGTTAATTACATGAAATATTTAATTTTATTATGGAAACTGGAAAATATTACGCTAGGTAAATCATTTGAATTCATAGACACGTGATACTGAGGTAGTACAACAATAATTTAACACTTACATATATAATTTTTGAAATGTGCTAGCAAAGTTACAAAGTTACAGCTTTACACGATGCATTCTACTGTTAGCATACTTGGCAAATCCACATTCTACATTTTGGCAAAGCAGTCGAGCAGTTGTGCAACTGCGGCGGGTTCTTTGGTGAAGAGATTTTTGTAGTCAGTTATCTCAGTAAGCTGGTTGAATTGTTTTTTTAGAATCTTTGCCGCTCTGTTCATTAAAGCATTTTGTTCTGGCAAAAGTCTTGCGAGAAGGAACAAATCCAACGCATCCTGCACATTGTACCAATCGGCCGTTTTTGACAAGAGAATCTTCACCATGGAGGTTTTGAGGCTGTCTATGTCCCACTCGTCTCCTGCTTGAAGCAACTCTATGGCAATCCTGGAATTTTGTAGGGCAGCAGACTCGTCACTGGTATAGAGAAAAGACAGGAATGCTCGAACTCCTGGTTCGCTAATATCCTTGAGATTTATTGTGCCAGTTGCAGATTCCTTGAAGCTGGATTTAAGCAATGCATCCAAAACTTTGCTATGCGCTAAAAATGAAAATGATGATTAATGATAATAGATGGTAATGGATGATGGTTGATAATGTATAGTTCAATAACTGTTGAATTTGTTTGTTTTTGTTGAAAAAATTGAATTTACCTGCAAGAAAAGCTTTGTGGCATTTTATTTGGGCTCCATTGTCACAGACAATTACCACATCGGTACCAATCTCCTGCTGCAATATACTTTGGTTTAAATTTTGGATTTTAAACTCTGGATTTACTGCAGATGGTATGCACGGTTGTGTCGGGAAGGTAATAATGTTGATGGTGATGTGGCCTTGAAACGTTTGATCCGTAATCCAGTCCAGTTTGTGCCAGAAGGTTGAGGGAAAAAGGTTTAGGTTTCCGGTTTCCAAAACAGTTTGAACGTCCGAAACTGAAATGATGAAATGAAGGTGTGTCAAAATTTATTTAAAAGCACACGCACCCTTTGTCAGTTAAATTTAGATATGTTTTGCTTACCAGTAGTGGACATGTTTGGCTTATAGTCGATAACATCTTCAATAGCGTTGCTTAAGAGTCCAACAAGGCTAGTAATTTCCAATTTAATTTTGCAAGCCATTCCAAGATCTGCCAAAACTTTGTTTACTTTTTCCAGAAGGTTGACGTTTCCAACAGGTGAAATGGTAACAAAATCGTCCACATTTGCAAATACGGTCAACTCTAGAGTGGCTGAAAAATTCCATGACCTAGAAATGCAACAAGCGAAACACATTTCATTAGAATTAGTGGATAGAATTTGAAGAAAACAATAATTGGTTTAGCTAGTAGTAGAGAAAAGACACACTTACGCATCATCATCATCGCTTGAAAATCCAGACTCTTGGAGTAATTTTTCCTTTATTTTTGACACATCATTTTCCTTCATGGGGGTAACGAAATCGTAGCAGCAGCTTACGTCCTTGTATTGGGAATTCAACACTTGGTTGTGGTAATTGGCAGCAAACGCTGGGGAAAATGCTTTGATCGAGTCTGGCGTAACTTTGAAATTGGCTGTGCGCGGTACATGTAGTCCCGGAAGTTCTCCCTGTACACTTCTTTTTTCCAGAATAACTGGCTGATTTTCCAGTATGCTGAAGCACATCATTTTGATTGTTGTTGTAGCGGTAGCCTGTCCTGTTCCTTTTGAAACTGTTAGTTTTAAGATTTTTCACGTTGTCAGTCGAAACTGTCGGCACTTTGAAACGATGAAAACTGGCACAAAATTGCTTTAGTGACGGATCCTTTCTTTTGGTGTATTTTATTCAAGACAATAACTCTTTATGTAAAAACAAGACAAACGACACTAGAAACAATCTTTTTTAACTTCTAGTAAAGACACTAGACACTCACACTGTTTGGATTAAGGAATCGGGATTCACAGTGGCTCATGACAGTGCCTCGTCACGCTGCTTCCTCACACTAAACCTTATCCTCATGCAACCTCAATTCAGGTTGGCTTTATTTTCATTGGTTCCGTTGGTAGATTTTGGCTGAACTATGTTCTAGGAGCCTACATAACCGAGCCTAGTAATAATTTGAGGCAGCATGAGGAGCCACTGTGATGAGGCTCTGTGAATCCCAATTCCTTAATCCTACCCTCACACTTGAATATTTTTTAAAATCACAATGATCACTTTATTTCAGTGTAGACGATGTCACTGTCACTGCATGTACTTTGGTACAACTTGCGATACCATTACGGTATTAAGAAAACTAACAATAAAGAAATCTTTTATCGCCGGTTCGCGACGCACTTGAAACGTGAGTAAATTGAGTTTTCGCGGGCCTTTGGCGATTAGGTAAACATGGATGATATGTACGCTGTTTTTACGTAGTGTATATTTTACGTACTTTTACAGGGGTAGGGACAAAGTAGGTAAATGTGGTATATATTTTACGCATATATAAGGAAGCATGAACGAAGTGGGTAAACGTGACGTTTATTGTACGTACGTATAAAAAAGCAAGAACGAGGTTGGGAAACGTGGACTCAATTCTACGCTGTATCGACGCTTTCACGGTCTGATTAGGAAACGTTAACTTAATTTTATGCTGTTTTGAGGGAACAAAGGCTTGTTGGGCAACCGTGGACTAACTTTTACGCTGCTTTGACGCTGCTAGGGCCTGTTGGGCCAGCGTGGACTAGATTTGACGTTGTTTTAAAGAGGAAAAATCTTGTTAAAAGCACTAAGACTAAATTTTAAAGCTAATTGAAGGAAATAAAACCTTGTTAGAACCACAAAGACTAACATTTACGCACTTTTTGCCGCGGGAGTTGTTATCAGGGGAACGTGCACGGGATTGTGCGCATTTTTTACGGGGTTAGTTCGTATTAGATGAACGTTGACTAAATTGTACGCAGTTTTGACGCTGTTCGGACCTTGTTTAGAAACGTTAACTAAATTTTACGCCTTTGCGACGCTGCAAGGGCCTCAAAAGGATACGTGTACTAGATTTTACGCCTTACCGACGCTGCTAGGGCCTAAAAAGGATACGTGTACTAGATTTTACGCCTTTGCGACGCTGCTAGGGCCTCA
>JAANSP010000026.1:5979-44211 GCA_036850745.1 Homidia socia
CTTTTTTCGACTTGATCACTCCAGCTAGCTGTTTAAATGATACACGGATATGAACTTTGTGGTCAGTATTATTAGGTATTTAGATTCACACAATACTCAGTAGCAAAGCCCATTTGAACTTCATAAATGAGGTAATAAAATGGAATGTAATGAGTTGTACAATGTCTTTATGACTTTTTCGCATAAAATTTAGAATTACCATCACTGTTATGACCATACTTAAGGTTTTGAGATGATGGTGATGATTATGACCATGTCACTGATGATGATGAACGTGATTTTTAAACGAGTTTCTTGGACTGTCGATGATGTCACTTGAGTCAAAAAATTAACTAAATTTTTGGACAAAATCTATGGTTCCAGCTGTCTCAATTTTTTAAGCCGCAGAATCAATGCTTTTCTCATTATCATTCTGATGATCATAATATTTGTAAATGTTGGATGCATGTGCTTAACATTCTCTCTTGTGCTCTTTGAAACTAAGACCACAAACAGATGAACAAAAGACCATACTATGCACATGAGAGCAATGACGACTGTTGTCATTCTACAACACATACACACTAAAATATAATCTGTGATAGTAAAAAGTGAGCAGTCGAAAAATGATGAACATAAAAATAAAAAGGACAACTGGAAGAGTTGGAATTGGAATCCCTTTCTATTCTTTTTTCCACTCCATTTTTTCTTCCTTTCTAATTTTCCTTGTAGGGGATTAGCTCATCACTGAACTGTGAGCTGTATGTGGTCTAGTTTTTGGCTCAGGTTTCATTTTTTTTCAAAACACAAAATTCAGCTCATCTTGAGCATCATTCATAACAGCATATACGTAATATTGTATTGAAATGAAGATGAACGACATTTCTAAAGAGTTTCCACAGAAAAAAATAATGGTAAGAGTAGAATGGGTTGACTGTTTTGTAAAGTTGAAATAGATATCCTTTTCCATAGCTGAATATTATGTATTAAAAACCCAGAGTTTTTTTAAGAAAAAAAATAATGGTAAGAGTAGAATGGGTTGACTGTTTTGTAAAGTTGAAATAGATATCCTTTTCCATAGCTGAATATTATGTATTAAAAACCCAGAGTTTTTTTTAAGCTGTAACTATTGTAAAGTAAAACAAAAGAAAATTCAATTCATAAGCATGGATAATTGGAGTGCAAAATATAAGACTTTACGTAACGGAAAAATTTCACAATGCAAATATTATGCATTTTGTGTGACGACATTCCGGTTAATTTCACCTTGTCTGTATTTTTGCATAATAAGAAAACAGTCACAAAAGCCGATTACATACCTCAAAGGGAAAAAGATAAAAATACATTTTTTATCGCAAAATGGCTCATCTGCATGACTTTTGGTCATTTTTGATTTTTTTGCATCCGGTTTTCTGTACCTTGGAATGGTTTACATTTGGAAAACAAGAGAAATAACTCTATCTTTAGTTTTTTTCGGTAAAATTTACTTTTTGTCATAGAATCTCTCAAAAGAAATGGACCGACAGATAAATGGTAAGTAGTAGGCTTGGTCAACAAAAGTGATCATGTTTCCTTAAAATTATTCTTTTAACCCTGAAATGAAACGCTTCTATTCCGCCCCTACCATCCCCAACACAGTATTCTTACTCTTATTTTTTTTCTTTTGGCTGAAATGACCAATGACCACAACGATTCATCAAATAGACTTTTTTCTTTCAAGTAAAAAAACAACCATCATCCCATATGCGTTAAAAATGTGTTTTCGGAATGCTTCTTTTCTACCAGCAAACCCAATCTTGTAACGGGTTATGCACTTTTAAGGTAAAAAGTTGCCCTTTTTGTACATACACTTATTCATAAAGGAAAACATTTCCAGAAGTGGAGAACTTGTTATTTGAATGGGGGCAGGTCACATAATCCAACAATTAGTCTTAAATGAACGTACATTCATAATATCCATATTACTTCACTCCACTACTCGGTTTCTATTTTCAGTGAGCATGTTGAGCAACACAAAAAACTTGCGTATGATCATGCAGCCAAGATATATATATTCTCTATTTCTTTTGCCCCTCTTCTGTTGTCTCTATTCATTTACCTAATAACATAATACGGGCATTATTATCATCATTATTCCCACTCATCTACTTATACCAATAACAATCATATAGCTTGCCTGCTTCTTTTCTCCTTCTTTTTTATGTTTTTCAATAAGCGTATTATATTACGTAGGCGGCTTGTTTTGCCTCATCAGCTTTTAACGTGCTTACTAAATCATTCAAGAAGAATATTGTCATTCTTATGTGACCTATGCAATGCATGCGTATGTTGCCCGTTTGTATTTACACGAAGTACAACAGTAGCCTATAATATTATTATTCAACTACTTTTCTAAATGTTTTTTTTCTTTTGTGCTACCACCGTAGCGTCGCCTCTTTACATTTTCTTTCTTTTAAAACACTGAAATAAAAACCCAATTTTAGGTATATCTATTTATGTAATTTACCTACTCATAAAAGGTATGGTGCAAGCTGGTGGTAGGAGAGTAGAAGCATACCATTATTTCGGTAAAATATTCATGCGGACAGAAGAAGCGAATGTTTTGTTTTGATTAGTATCCTCAATTTTCAGTCGTGCCTACTACTTTTACCACGATGTGGAACCGCGAAACACCTAATTGGTTGGGTGTACATATTATATTTTCTTCACTGCTCCTTGTATTGACTCCCTTTTGGGTTGTCTACGACAAGAAACAACAGCAGAAACGAAGGCGACGACTACGGTCGCTTGTTTGGTTTTTGTAAAACAAAGTAGTCCCTTTACAATAAATTCTTGCATTTACCTAACTCAAGTATAACTGACAGAGAAAACTTTTGTGTTGGAAAACCATAAATCATAATAGCCTACTGCCACTCCGTAGTAAATAAAATTTAGTGACGAAAAATCATATCTTTAGGTCATGTGATGGATTTTAAACACACAAATCTAGTTCACCCTTTGTTATTGCGGTTTCATAATAAAAGCAACAATGATAATAATATTAGTAAAACTTACGTATAGGAAAGTGGCAACGCAAAACATTGTTATGAAATCTGCTGACCTGAGAGGTTTCAATTCTTACAATATATACACACTGCAATCTATTTATTTTGTATCAGCCGTTTGAAAATTTGAAATCATAATTCTCGAAGAAGGAAAAAAAACTATATTGTGGTATTAGAGAAAAGAAAACACCTAATTCTTGTTTTACCTTTTTCAAAACATTACTAACCCTGCCTATATATTACCTCAGTGTGCATTTGTAAAAAAAATTCCAATTAGAATTTGACAGAAAAAACTAACAAAAAGGATACAAGTTTAATGTTTTTCCGTACCTAAATTATAATACACAAATGATAATTATTATTATAATGATTTTTTTCTTGACAACTCAATTTGGAAAGAACATCATTTAATTTGATACGTGTCCATTTGTACATCCTTTTTTCTTGTTGCCTACCTGATTAACAACTGAACTGTCACACCACTCAATTTCCAATGAAAAGCTTTTTTTTATAACTGCCTAGTCAAGTACTTCTAACTTGTTAGCAAGAATTTTTTTTAATAATTTACCGTCATCATTACTGCCGCATATCTATGAGCAAATGATTCTCATCCGCCAATCCGAATCGTCACACATCATAATCAAAGAGGGAGAAACGGGGTAGAAAGAGTCAACTGGAAATATTGTCTGCGTCAAAAAGAGAAACTAGCAGAAAACATGGATATAATGTTACAATTGCGACGTTGGTGATGAAATCACTGGAAATTATATTTCCTGTGCAGTAGAGTGAAAGAGAGAGAGAAAAAGAAGCTAAAAAACGGGACAACATTTTATTCTCCTTTCCAAGTAGTGGTATTACGGATGTTATTTTCACTATACCTTTCCACGTGGCATGTTATAAGGATGAACAGGATGTCAGAAATTACCTGTTTGACTTTCGCCTTTCTTTTGCCCTTCACAAAAAATTGTATGGAAATAATACTTGCATGTATGTAACATCCTTTTGACTACTTGTGTTTATCCTGCAGTAAAAATAGCAAATGCACACTCTAAACTAAATATCCACTCCCGCTCTAAACTGTTTATTATAGCAGAGTAGTATTAGTGGAGTAGCTTAAAGTATGTGAGACCATCACGGCTATTAACTAATCCGTGCATATTGTAAAAACGTTGGCATCTTTTTTTATGCCGGAATATTAAGTGTCAACGTAAAATTCAAAAGAGAGTCCAGCAGCAGCAGCAGGATTTTTTACTGACATTTTTCGGACCAACAAACCGTTCGTCATTTTTAAGAAAGCAGATGTTGGTTATTTGTTGTGTTGTGCTGCTGACGATGTAATGGTAGTAGATGGTGGAATGTTAAATAATAATAATAACAATATACCAACTTACTCTAACATTTTATCTTCTTCTTTTTTAAGGAAAAAAACTTTTTTTTACTGCAGTGACTATCACTTATTATGCAAGTACAAAACTGTTATAGGCACATGGTTCTAGCCTGATTTGTATATTAGGTAGGTTAAAAAGAGAAAAGTGCATCTGCTCACATTCATCTAAAATATCCCATTCCTGCTCAACTATGATCTATCATTTTCGATATTCATAAGTATCATGGGTGCTGATGATGCATGACTGATGTTGTGCTCATTTCAAAAAGAACTAAAAAAATTAACCAAAGGAGAATCCTTTTGGCCTTCGATTTTTTTACTACTACACTTTACTAGGATTTCTCGCTGTTGAGTTGAGAATGTTTTGTTGCTGCTTTTTTATTATTTGCTTGTGTCTATGTGGAAACTTGAGAAGAAGTGAGGGCATCATCGTATCGTAATCATTATTATCCTTAAGTTATGTGTACTGTTATTATTTGTTGTTGTCTGTGGTGCGGCGACGGTGGAATCCCAATCTCTTCTTTATTTAACCCATTCAATCCAGTACAACGACAGTTGTCTATGGTTATGTTTATGATGATGATGATGACGACGACGAAGAGGAGGAGGAGGATCGTCATCATGTGTGTATCTATTTGTGCTCATGCCTCTTCCGTTTTCTTAGGGTGCCCTGCTCATTTTTTCTTCCTTTATAGTTATTACACTTTCCGGTTGAATGGATGGAAACACAATTTATCATGAAGAATGAAACCGTATAAGCGTGTATATAGTTATGAGCAGTACAGCAATATAGGTAAACATTTGAAATATTATACTGCAGTTATGCATATGTTGACGTAAACTACACACACGCTTTTCCTTCAATAGTGAACATTTTTGTATTGACATTATTGACTCTTATTGTCAATGTGGTGTGCAGTGCACTCAGCATAAAGAAGCTGGTTCAAAACTTGTCTTTGCTCAACATGTCCATGCATATAGATTAATATTTATTTTGTTTTAAATTTAAAAAAGGAAAGAATCAATGGGTGATGATTGAAAGAGATACAAGATTTTGTAAACAAAGTTGGTTGATAACGATAACATTTAAAAAAAAAGTTTTTTAAACTACCTATTTTGAGTATCCACTTCCAAAACAAATGGGAAGAAAATTGTCAAGGAAATGAAATATGAATCAGTGTTTACATGCATGCGTTTGAATAAAAAGTTTAAACAAATTAGTTCTTTAAAAATACTTCCATGTTATTTGTAACTGTTACGCTACTGCTGTACATACGTTACATACACATTCAATGCATTTTAAATGATTTTCAAACAAAGATATTCATCGATACGTTATGTCATGCTTCCGCTAATTTTCCATCAATTTTAAAGTTTATCCCAATAAAAAACCGGAATAAGACGAATGTAGCCATAAAATGAAGGAAAAAGAAAAAAAATGCTCGTCTGGTTTACATGACCTTGGTGCAAAAAGGAACAAACCGAGAAATGAATGACAGCTTGCAACTATTTATTTGAGGGGCAGGCTCGTGCTCAATGGGGAAAGGAAAACACAGCATGCCTATTAAATACAATCTAGTTTATATGCACACCGCTGTTACTTGCTACTACATAATTTAAATATTCATAAAAATCGATTTCAATAAATATTGCCATTTTCAATGTTGCTCTTGTGTACACATCTCGTGTCTGCCATTCCCGTTGTTGTGGCTTTACGATTTTTCATTTCTCTGTAATTTTATATTAAAATATCATTTTTACAGCTGTATTCCTCCATTGTATAGCAATACACAGTTTTACTCTCCACTACCTCGGAAATTTCAATATTTTTCACTACATTACGAACTTGCGCTTACAATGTCCTTTTCCTCCTTTAAAGCAGTAACATCAGCCAACGGACATTTTTCCATCCGGTTCCACTAGAAAATTGACAGAAAATATTTATTAGCCAAACAAGTCTCAAGGCGCTGAAAGTACAAAACGCAGATAAAAAGCATATTACAAAAATAGTAAAGCAAGTTTCATTGAAGGCAAAAAAGTGCCAAATGAGCATGGTAAGCTCTATATAAGAAATGTATGTTAGGTAAGCATACACTTCCTGACATTTCCTCCTGTTGTCGTCAGACTAACATCTCTGGTAAAATTGCACACTCGCCACATTTTTTTCAAATGTTTTTTCTACATATGCTTATCTAATATACTAAGCGTCAGCGTCATACATGTAGCTCATCGTTATCATCATCAAAGTTAAATCGAAAACCACAAAATTTTGTTTTCCCTTGTACTGGCAATACAAATGTCTAGTCTAGTAGTGACAGTATCGACTCGAGGTAGAGAGAGAGAGGAGAAGAAGAAAATGAAACATGCACTCGCGAAAATTCACGCTGGCGGCAGCGACAGCACCAGCAGCAGCAGCAAGAAGAGTAATGGCAAGTGGCCATGAACCAGTCAACTAACCTTCCCAAGAAAAAACTAGTAGCAAGCACAACAGTCAACCTCGATTTATTTACTTGCTTTTACTTTTTCGGAAGGAACACACTTGAGCAGTTGTTGTCGTTGCAGAATATTCGAATAGCAGTAGCAGTTTATTTTATGCACGAAAATATATACCGAAATTTCCGTCAGCTTTTTTGTTGTTGAGATTACTGTAATTTTTTTCTGGTAAAAAATAGTTTTTGTATACCTAAAAGAACTCAAACATACCTTGTCACATTTTTTTCACCCCTCATAAAAATGAAACAGATACAGAAAATGTACGCAAAAAAAGAGTAAATATCATACATGTATCTTGTATATATTGACAGAATTGTATTCTCTCCTTTAAAGAGAATGACAACGATTTCCGTTAAAAATGCATGAGGAGGAACCTCTTTTCACAATGAAATAGTAAATTGCCATGACGGCGGATACATATTTTTTCAAGGTCTTTTGCTTTTTTTATTTCTTTCTTTAAAGTATACAAGTAGAAGTAGTGGCGTGGAGTAGTGGTGGAAAAAAACGTGCAAAGTATCTAAAGAGTCACTCTGTCTGTACTAGAGCCAAAAAGGAGTAAATGAAGAGAGAAAGAGGGGGAGGGAGTTGGAGTGGAATGGGATGATAGAAACACGTGCTATTTAAGCAGTAAGCATGAATTTATGCTTAAACATGTCATGTATGTATGTATATATCCCTACTTTCCAGCATTACGGTGTAGAATGACTTGGCGCATTTTCTTCTCTTTTGTAGAGTGTTAAGCACATTCAAGTTTCCCGTTTGTCCAAATGTATTCTAATATATTATTATTATTGTTATTATTTGGTTGTAGGATGCTTAGATGATAATGTGTGTAGGCATGAATTGTGTGGATATCAAAGTGAAAATGGAGAGAGTGAGGGGAAGGGGTAAATTGCAAAAAGAAGAGGGGGAGGACAAGAAAAAGGAGAAGAAAAAGAAAAAGAAGAACTGCGGCTTCCTTCCTTTCTCCTTTCTCTCTTGCCATTCATATTGAACCAACTTTTCTCCCCATTTGAAACGTTTGACGTCAATCCCGGCAAGTCTAGCAAGCAAGCAAAGCCGGAGCGAGCTCAAGGGCATTTCCGGCCAGGAAACCCATCTCCGATGTTCTTTTAGCCAGATAGCTCTAACATTATTTTTATTACTGTGTGTCATGAATACATGCGGCTGTACTTTGTTGAGCATCTGTAGCTTGTTTCTTTTCGATCATGTTGGTATTATTTACAAAAGATGTAAGTTTATATTACCGCCAATAACAATCAAGTACATATTCATATTCACCATTAGCTCTTGTGTTAGTTGCTTTGGTAACCGGTAACCCGTGAGGATGATCTTTGTCGGTAATTATAAGTGCTTTGCTAGACAGAGACATGCAATTAAATTTTGCAGTCCATACTACGCGAATGTTAATGGCAGTTTGGTTTGAATTGTGAACTTTGCGCTGTTAGTGAAAACGGCCTCAACAACATTTTTCATAGTCTTCTTTACATTAGCTCCACGATTAAATTTTACCGGTAATTTGATAAAGTACCATTTCCTGTTTTTGTTGCTTATATTTTGCTTCTGACAAACCGACAAACCTTATGAATGTGTCATAAATAAATAGATTTGCAAAAATTTAATTTAAGAAGTAAAAAGGTAGCCGGAAATCAACAGAACTGCATAATATTTTCAGAGTATTTGTTATTGTTTTCGCAAAAATGAACTTAAAATCGCTAAAAATTAGTACATACGTCATGAATGGTCTGTACCACAACAACGTTTGTTAGAGATTGGCTAAACAACAGCTTATGGGCAGTTTCTTCCTGAAACAACAAAAGTCGGACCATAAACAAATAGTATATATACAGTTCAACAGACAGAGAAATTCTACCAGAAAGTAGCGGAAGAAAGTATTTATAAAACTTGAACGGTTTTGGAACAAAAGGTTAAGGTCATAAAAACATTCTGCTTTATTGTGTGGTGCTACCAATAAACAATATTTTTCTGTCCAGTTTCCTTTTACCTTGGATAAAACAATTGATTTTTAAACTAAATAATGAAATGCACACCTTAATTAGTAGCATCAAAAATTACGATTCCTAGTCAAGTTGGCATGTTGCAATAATTTGGTGGTAATAACAGCAAATCGGATAATTTCATCTTATTTGCATAGTACTCAACATTAAAATTAATGATTCTTTTTTGTAAATATTATTTGCAGGTAAGCAACATCCTTGTTTAACAACATTATCATCACCTGAAGAATGGAATAGAAGAAAGAGAATAATGTGGTATTTGGCTGCAGAAGGTAATGTATACTTATTGTGATGCTACAATTTTACTTACAGGATTTCATAAAACTGCGAATACTCGGCAAAGCATTTACTAGGTATATGTAAATGTGTGTCTTTGGACACTATTAAAACACTTTTTTTCCATCTTGTTCGTTACCGTTACAGTTTTTGTAATAAAATATTCAGAGAAAGGTTAGCAAATCATAATTGCTTGGTAGAAACTCAAGTAGGTAGGTGGTCATCCATGCATTTAGAATAGAGAAAAATTCACGTTGTTGTCATTTAACGAGTAGCCATGAAAAACGCCCCCGTATAGTTTTATTTAGGTGTATGCTAAATATCCGTGTGCGGACGCTATTAATTTCGCTCACTTATTGTTTTATGGTGCAGTTAATTTCATCATTGTAGCCACACAAAATTTCCTTATGTAATACCAGTACCATTTTTAGAAGAATATCAAAAGTCAAGTCCTACCTATAACCGAACCAGGAATCCATTTTCATGCTATGTGAAATTCAATTATTTGTCTCTGTTCATAATAATTGCTGTGGGTCGGCTGCTAACGGAACCGCAAACCAGAAAATGGGCAAAAATAAATTCGCAGTAAAATTTTATGGTCAACTGGTCGCTAGTTAATGTCGTTATTTGTGGATTCAAGGTACCACACACAGAGCATAAATATGCAATGTGGAAAACAGTAGGATTGTAATTTTGTGAATGTAAAAGAGTATCATTGGAAAAATGTAGGATTAATATCACGAGGCTAGGTCAACACACAAAAGGAAATGGTAGGATTTTTTTAGCATTTTCAAAATTAAAATGTGTAAGTTTAATCCGCGTCTGTCGAAAGTATTACATCAGGAAGTTTATTTGTAAGGTCAGGATTTTTTGTAAAGGCAGGGTTTAACTTAAATTTAAGTGGAGTAGATAGGGGAGGGATAATGCTCGTTTTAATAGTATTGTTCAGAAGAATATATAACTAGCTTAATACGCCTACCATACTATGCATATTTTGTAATTCAAAAAATGCATTTAATTCAAGTTCAGAAATTTCCCTTTCGAAATAATTTTTTTTCTTCTTTTTTAAAGCCCTATTGCCGGTTGGTACCTTTACCTATTAGCAAGTATTCAACATCATTTTTATACTGTACTTGGATCCCCTTTTGCCCCAATCCAATCAATCATGGATTGATTTCTTTCAATAATTTTGTTAACTTGAGAAAACGCAAAAAATACAGAGGTAGATAAGCGTGCTTTAGTACGCTATGGTACCTATTTTTGTTACGTTGAAATGATGTTAACAAAGATAATGCGTCATGTTGCTTTAATTGGAATAATTTCCTCTACTTGTACCTTACAATTAAGATATTCCACGCTGTAACGCTCCCTATCAGAAAAGATAACATGAAATTTAACAAAAGGTGGTAACCGAATATAACATTTAGTAACCTTGTAAGGAATTGCATCGATTTTGACAGTCTTGCAGAGAGGAGTACCGACAACACTAGTGGGAAGTCCTAATTCCTTAATGTCACCATACCATTTCAATAACTAATTCCCTATTTTCCTCGTTGTAACGCTTGAAGGACGTTGCATACATAAACCTGGCTGGTTTTCTTTTGCGTTGTAATGTACATTTATACCTATGCGTAATTAATTGTTTCATGTCAATTACCCTCCTTCTCTTCAATAACATTCCATGTTGGCAACTTTATCAAAAACCCTCCATTTATTTATTTGGCTACCATGGAAATAGCCGAGCAACACTATTTTAAGAATCTAAAGTAAAATTGCGAATTGAAAACCATTACAAAGTGGGTGTGTCCTTTCTCATCATTCCATTTAGACTTTTCCAATACATTCTCGTTTTTGTTTGGTTTCAAGTAGTGCAAAGCTTTGAAAAATAATACCAAGCCCATCCGTAAATAAATCAGCGAAGCCCATTTTGCCTCATTTCTTAACCCTATATTTTTATTGCGTAAACACTAGCGAAACAAACAGCATGCAGTTATATACATTGACTTTATAAAATGAAAGTGCAAAAATGGTTAGTTGGTGAATAATCACAAAAAAAATAAGAAAACTTCCGTACGGAAATTGGCGGTTTTTTAAAGTTTCAACTAAAACTTGCTATTACTCCACATTTAAGCTAATATATTCATGTACCTATTTCAAAATGCTGGAAGAGGGTAAATGCCGACCTTGGAATATAAAAAATGAATAAAATCATACCCGATCGATAGGCCCTGTTTTGTTTGTTGGGGAAGTTTAGTTATTCCATTGTGGCTGACAGCACATTTTTCCCTGAAGCTTTCGCCACTGCAAAATGGTGATCTATCTTTGATGATGGGATAGAAAATAACTAGCTGAAATTAGAAATCTCAAAATTCTGAAAACTTGCACCCGAAAATATTTACTATAAAGAAAGAGGACAATAAAATAATATTCATAAGATTATTAAAACGTTCTAATTAATTCTTGACGTTCAAAAAAAATCTGTTGAAGTTCAAATCCATTTCATTTTTTGCAGTTTAATTCACTGCAACGTGAGTGAATTCATGGTGATACGTATACTGAAATGCCATGGTTTGCTTTCCCACAATTTAATTAAAACATTTCCAAGCCCATTGTAACAACGCAGAACCGTCCTTATATTTATTTGTTGTATTATTCTTTTGACTTAAGACTAACTGTAAAAATCCATTTTTATATTGATTTGATGCTGCATGAATAAATACTCGTCCTTTCTCCATGATACGCCTGACTTATTACAAATCACAAATTACATATATACAACGTACAATATTTTTTGATGAAGAAATAGCAGTAGAGTGGAAGGAAAACACGCACATGATATTAAAATTAGCTGGCTAGCCTGTAAATATCGTGATGGAGGTGTCTGGTGATGCACACCTACCTGCTAGTCAATAAACTCCCCCAAGTGTGTACTTTGAAAATTAATACTTTCTGTCACAAAGCACATACGTCTTTACCTACACTTCATTTTTGTATGTTTTTGTAATGCTGGTGGTTATGGTGGCAAAGTGCAAAATTTATGCATGCTATCCCACCACAATCTGTAATTTGCAGTACTCGCTTCAGAAAAAAAGATGAGAAGAAGAAGTTTGTACAATGAGTGTACCTTATCATAAATTCAACGAAGATGACATGAAGTAAAGTTACACTTATAGTTAAAACATGACAAGTTTAAAAAAGCTGTACACATTGTTCCATTCTGATTTCAAATATGCATGTGCCAATTTAACCATCTTTCAAATTATCCCAGTCAAAGTAATGGCAAATAGGTAAAGGGAGTATATAGTTATTATTAAGGATGTCTATTATTATTATCATTATTATTATTAATAGCAGTACTGCTACATGGTTATATCATCATCATCATCATCATTTTCAAGAATGTTGCAATGCCTGTAAAAAATCCTTTTTCCTTTATGCAAACATTGCTTGTATAAACTTATTTGTAGACAGATACATATAGGACGCATCACTACACGTCGTCGTCTCTACATTCCTTTGTCATAGAAAGAAACAAAAAAATATGCTACCTACTTTACGCGCATGAATGGAATCGAAAATACATAAATACATACTTTCATGTCATGATGTCGTCTAAATAATAATAATAATGATATTTAATAAATAAATAAATTCAGTAGGTATGCGTGCGCCTCCATACATCCGACAAAGCCCTCATTCGATACGACGACGACGACTCTGCAACAAAACCATGAGCAGCGAAAGCAAAGGGTGGGTATACCTGAAATCCCTCGTGCTCACTTCACCCACTACCATACTCCCTCACCAAATAAGCTGAAAAAATGTTTGCACAACGCTCAAAAATATATATTGTCATAGGAAAAGGCTCATTTTCAGCGTTTTCCAAGAGAGTATATAGGTAGATTGTTAATGTAGATAGAAAACGCAGTATCGCAAATCTAACGCGCAATAAAGAAATTGGGGAAAATTGGCGGAAATCTGTATTATAATACAAATTTTTTTGCTACTATCGTCCTCATTGACAAGCGCGACATGGATAAGGACGACATAGATAATAACGTTATGTTATGAGGAATTGTATAGAGAGGAATAAGGATATACATCTTTTTGATTTACACTTTTCCTCTTGGAAATGATAAGTTGATGCTTACGTAGTAGCAACTAGCAACAACAAACGTGCAACATTAGATCCTTTTCAATTTTTTTCTTTGAAAATGGCAATCATCCTTCCATTACATTCGTCAGTGAGTAAAATAATGTAATAAAGTAATAATATATATAAATAGATGCTTGTACACATACAAAAAATATATCACTATGGTCGTCGTTCTCATCCTCATCATCGTCATGATGATCAATAATAACAATATAAATTTGCTATTGCAAGCGCAACTCTTGTGGAAACATTTATTTTATCACTGAAAGCATTTACTTACACTTCCTCTAGTTTGATTGCAAAAAAAGTAAAATGTATGGATGTGGACGGGTTGCGAGCGACCGCTTGGAAAGAAATGTTTGGCGATGACAATGAATGAAGCTTGCTTTGCGTATAAAGTTTGTACGTTTTATCATCATCAGCGAGAAAAGTCTCCTAGATAATGTTATTACTTAGGTGGAATAAATTTGTACATGTGTGGATTGACTGTTGCTTCTCTCTCTTGTGCTCCTCCTCCTCCTGTTCTACAGCACGCTGCTACTGCTGCCGCCGCCGCTTCTTGCTGTTATAACTCCTGTTATTTTTTCCTCCGCTGTCAATAGCCCAGTACAAGGTCACCCTTCCCTTCTTTTTTTCGCCATCGTTGTCGTTTTCGACGTCTTCGTCTATCTCACTCATTTTGTCTTGTTCATCGTGCATACAAAGTTTTTTTGCAGAGAAATACAAACAGCGAAATGATGTACCAATACCAATCTACCTTTCATGTATTTTCAAGTGGTTGTTGTAGTAGTAGTAGCGAGAAACACTTTTTACTGTCTTTTCTGTTTTTCACGCGTACTTCAAAGAAACAAAGGAACTGTACATGAACCAACGAACGAACGGATGGATGAATGACAAGATGGTGATGACGAGAGTGATAAAAAGTGGTGGTGATGACCGCACAAGAAAATAATGTATGTTGTGCGAATGATGATGATGCTTTTGAGAGAGACCACTGCACTCTAACTTTCTGATGACATCTTATTTATTTACCTATTTGTACTTTAGGTACGCCAAATGTCCAGAGAGACAGAAAAATTGAAATGTTACTTTGTTTCTTTTACAAATACTTTCACTGACGTGAAAGGAAAAGTTGTCTCCAGCGGGAAGTTTTCTTTATATATTTTTACTTAAAAAAGTTAGTAGGCCGACAAGGATATATTTCACAGGAAATAGATCAATAAATGAACGTGTGTTCTTGGTAGTTGGATGATTAAGTCTGGTAGAATGAAAAGATAAATGAGGGTAGTTGATGACCCTGTCTCCAGTTTAATTTGACGTCTATTTTTATTTTTCCCTCTACCTACTTTTCAATTATTTAATTTTACCCAGCAATTTTTGAATGAATTGGCTGTAATGAATCCTCCGAAAAAATAGTCTTTCAATTGTATCTTTTTGGAAAAGGATTAAATGGAAGTAGTTACTACGCGACCTAATTTTTAACTCGCATGATGATGATGATGATGATGATGATAGCCTATAAAAACTTTCCCCGGCAGTATATGTGTATATGTATACGTACGTTACATAACCGAATACGATGAATAAGCTTAAATATAAATAAAACGTTTTCATTAAACAATATAAAAACAGACTATTGCTTACAAGAATGTGCAAAGTGAAGAGTCTAAAAATCGCTATAAATTGATATGGTGCTCAATAAAAAAGGCCTTGTTGCTGGGAGATACACATGATACAAAATCCGTTTCTCTGACTTATGTAACCTGGAAAATGACATCATTATCGACAGGATGCTCCCATTTCATGCCGGTAAAAAAGTGCTAAAATTGTGATGCATGAAACTCCTGCTCTTGTTGTAGTAACACTTAATGATGTATGCAAGCATATCCGCGTGACATAACACACACTCTTGATGTATATTATGTATCATATTTAAAAACATCCTTTTTACAACATATAAGAAATACCTGTGAAAACCTGCTGATGGTTATAATTATTATGGCGCTATGTAGTGATAGTAAATTGATGTGTAAACAGGAAAAAAGAAATTTCATTATTGTGTAAAAAATACACTTAAGTTTACATGTGCATGGGCTTAAGACGTATTGAATGTTAAGTATAGGATTAACGGGGACTCTCCACTCAGTCACTACTGCAATCGTTGTTGTTTTAGTGTCAAGTAGAATAATAGTTGAGTTTTTTTATTGTTATGAAGTAAAGAGCAAAAGTGTTGCACAAACACCATGTTGCTGTCTGAAGATCATGACTTACTTTTGTTTTCAAGTGTGCACTACTTAGCGTAAACCTGAGACCAATGGTTTTTTTGAGTTCAGTTGTGTGTGGTGAAGAAATATAACGGAAATGATCACAGTAGTGATATGCGTGTAGCGTAGTTGCACAAGTTGTGGCGTCCTTCAGCAATAAGAAACCAGTTAACTGCATTTTGCTGTCTATTCACCTCGTTAATCTGTTTGGGGGTACTAGAAATGTATGTATAAGCAATATATTGTATTGTGCATTCTCTTACATTTTGCATAATTGTAAGAAATGCTGCAAAAAGACGATATAGGTAAAATGACAACAATTGTATGTTTTTGTGGTAATTGCAAATTTCACGATTGTTGCAATTCCACAGACGGAATTCGAGTTATGCTTATTAACTGTATGCGTGGAAGTTGCGATGCCCAGGAGCGTGAAAATAAGAGCAAGTTTAATGTTGCGACAGTGAAATTTTTCATAAGGGGCAGAACATTGCAAATCGTAACTGTAGGTATAGATATGCGTGCATGTGTACATACAAAAAGGTAAAGTAATATTTGGCTTTTTGTCGACGTACCACTTTATAGAGTAGTAGAGTGCAGCCTTTGGCGAATGATGCTGCTATTAGCAAATTTTAAGCACAATTAAGCTATATTCGCTGTAAAAAGAACCTACAATCTATACAGCTTGCATGCCGTATCATTACAGCAGAGCAGAGCAGCAGCAGCAATAAGAAGTATTTAGTAAAGTAATTTCATTGTGAAGTTGAAGTTTGGCTTGCACAACACAAAGTAATCATACAATCCTCGTCGTCGTCATCATCATCATCAGTAACAACTTTGCCGAGTTGCTTACATAAACGTGTACACTTTTTTTCTTATCGTTACATAAGACACGATCAAGTAAACTTGCTATATGGTAGAACTAATAATAATAACGCAATATTATTGTATAAAGTGGTTGTTTTTTTCTCGCTTGTATAATGTAATTTCGTTGATACGTATGCACTACGCTGATGATGAAGCTGCGACGCTGCTGCAGCATCTATTACACTTGACTAATAAATAAATAAATGTACCTAGCACCATCGTAAAGCTATGCCAATGTTAAGTGGTGTGCAGGGATATCATTATCATCCCCCCACCATCATCTTCATCCCTATATCACTATCAGCGTAATCAAAGCGATACAGTACAAGAGTAAACGTGCAAAATGCAAGCTGTTAAAAGTGTAACTATACAATCAAGCCATAAAAATGTCACAACATCATCATCACCATTAAAACTTCAATACACACAAACTACACGACTACAAAAAAAGTATGCAACGTATCAGTGTACATGATCGGCAATAAAATAGAATCCTCTTGCTAAAATTGAAATAAAATGCGAGAAAAACAGAAGAAAAAAGGAATAAAAAATTAAATAAATATGTAATATTTTTTTCTGATAGTGATGATATTTTTGCAAGCCAGAGAAGAAAAAATAACAGAACAAATTTTTGCGAAAACAAAATAGGTTTGCAATTTACACAATGCATTGTCATTTTGTTATCTTTTTACCTTTTAGTATTATGCAGGCGTGTTTATTTTGTTATGACTAAAATTTTAAAAGACAGTTTTTGTGTAGAATAATACACTATCAGTGTAGTTTGCCTTCCTTCTATAGTGCTACAGGATTTGCTACGGACAAAAAGGAGTTTATTTCTTTAATGGATTATTTATTTTGGCCTTATCATTCTTTCAGCATTTAAAAAAAGTTTTTTTTGAATTCCCAAAGTTTTTAATTTTGAAAATGTTCAAGCCTCTATTCCCTTCTTTTTTTCCATGATGATAACACATACGTACCTCCATCTCCATCCATTCATTACACATTCACGCATTAGTTATATTTATTACATTTTTAGCAAACATGTGTGATGATGAAGGAGTTGATGAACTCATTAGTAGTGGTAGATTCTAGAATTGAAATAGATAAAGTGTACAACAAGAATTTCATAAAGTTGTTGCATTGATTGGCCATTTAGTGCGTTAACTGGTAGCCACCAGAGACATGACTAGCATTTTATTAAAAAATCAATTTAAAATATTTGATAAGCTACAGATACTTTGTTGAAATTTTATGAATATAAATAATTCCTTTTTTTATTAAGGTACGTGCTTTTCCATATTATGCAAACTGCAACATTTTTCAATATATGTACATACAACACGGACAGGAGTAGAAGTATATAAGCAATAAGACAAGGTGAATGTGACTTTCATGATTCTCGCTGCTGATGATGATCATGATTTTCAGCCATAACATCGTCATCATCATGTTTCTTGTTTGACTAGTAAAGTCTTTTGAGGAGCAGCAGCAGATTGAAGATTTATAGTATTGCACAACACTTTTTTATGCAACATGTCATTATACATTACTAACAGACTAACCACAATTACTGCTACCACTACACCAACTACAAGCCTATTACCATACATATTTTTACTGTGCCTATTTCAATCTCGGCAAGAGGATACTTACCTATTCGCATTTACCTTTTAGGTAGTCTTTATATTCTATCGTTGTCATGCGTATTTTAATGTACTGCTAACTAATTCAACAAAAAAAATACTCTTTTGTCCGACAATGTTAATACTTTTTTTGCAACCAGGCATTCAAAATCCAAGAATTCAAGCTGTATGGCATATCGAAATTCAAAATCTGTACATGTATGCGTATCTAAAAGGAATGCATTATGTCGTTGCCCCCAACAATTTCAATTTCAACTATTTCTTCATCGCGTACACACAAAAAAATATTTTTGCAGTCAGCCAGCTCGCTGCATTTCATAGTGTGTGCAATTTTTTTTCTCTCTCACTTCTACACTATTTCATACTTATTATCATTGTCATCATCATCAAGAGGATTACACACACTCGTTATTCGTCTCTACCACATGCTTTGTACATTTCCCACATGATGATGATGATTCTGATGTTACTGCTGATGATAATGATAACGTGGGGACAATAACACACCAGTGGCGGTGTCGACGACGGCAGCAGCAGCAGAAAAGATAAGCATCAGATTACCACCAGTACAAGAAATACATGATGTGTGCTGTGATGAGGAGGAATAAACTTGTCCTTTGTTGGTTTGCAAAATTTTAAAAGAGATTGCAATATAGCAGCAGCAGCAGCAGGTATTTAGCAAACTTGTATCAGTGGAAGAGAGGAGTGGAAGTAGGCGCATAAAAAATATATGAATGTACGTGCGTACCAAAGGATCGAATGCAAACCTATAAAGCCTGCTATTGTAGTCACTTGTCACTCTACTGCTGCTGGTGAAGCTGATATATTTTTGATGCAACAAAATGAAGTGAATGGTGGAATGCGTTGATATATTGCGTACGGCAATAAAAATTTCAAAGCTTGGTCTCTGGTCTTTCAAAGTGTGTGTTGCATGACATGCGTCTTCGACTTTGACTCCAATACTTGAACAGCCACAATCGCCACATTCCTATTCTCCTTTGCTGACTGAGCGCTAATAAAGATTGGGCTGTTCGTCTAAAATTATTTGTTATTGCTGCTCATAGCGTCCATCCATCTTTCCTTTTTATCCTTTGTTAAATAATAGTAATTTCTTCAACAATGACGACTGTGACTAGGTGCACATTATGCTCCCTTTTTCTTGTGACAGTCAATACTTGTGAAATGGAGGGAGGAGATGCATACTACAGACATTAGGAAGATAGTAGTACATCTTATCTTGGTCGTCATCGTCATCATCATCATCATTTGCAAAGCAAATGCAAGATTCTTTTTGTGGCAAAAATGGCAACATGCAGTACAGCCGCAGCGTTATCATCATGCATGATAGTAGTAGTGGTCGTTGTTAAAGTGTTAATCCTAACATCAACGTGTTCACAAATGAACAGATTTGCCAATTTTTCCCCCCTTTTAAGCGTTTGTATTGCTACCAAGCATACTACCTACTTGTAAGACGGACTCCTCTTACCACCACTTCTTCTGCTTAATCGATGACAGCGCTGACTATTTTTCTTGTAGTTTGATGTATGTACATTGGTATAGCCGGAGCGACGACGACGAAGTCTATTCCATTCTGTCATCATCATCATTGTCGTCGACAAATGAGTAGAATTGAATTGATCACTCAGAGTGTGTGTGCTAAGAGCTAGCTCGAGCTGTGTGTGTGGCTGCTGCTGCTGCTACAGCGCTTTTTTGCAATGACTTCTTTCCCATTTTTATCGTTACCTTAACTCTGACGCAAGTTTTTTTTCCTTTTAAACTTTTGCTTTTGTTGGAGAGAATAAATAAAAATAATGTGTGTACACACATGCATTCAGAATTTATAGGCATCCCTGTTCTTTCCTTTTACTATTATTATTGTTGTTTTATAGGTATGTTGTGTTCTTCTTTGTTTGATTGACATGGCAACATAACCGTTTCTATTTTATATATTATTACTGTTATTTATTTATGTGTGTATTTCTATCTATATTCATTATAAAAAAGAACGACTGACTACCTACTTTGTCTATTCTAAAATAAGAGTAATGACAAGAAAAGCGTGTAAAATGTAAAAGAACGACATTGCAAATTACTCACGTCCGTTTTATAAATCATTATCATGGTGGGCTGTTGTTTTGCTCGCTTGTTCGTACAGGTTTACTACCACCACCACACTCTACTACTTGTATTGCCCAATTCCAACGAGAAGTTGCACAGCCAGTTACTTCTCTCAGCAGCAGCAGTTTAATTCAGGAGGAAAAATGGGAGGGGGTGGAGTAGTACCAGCAGCAAGTACTACCAATAGTATAATAATCAAAGGAATAATAATAATAGTATAAAAGAACGAATGCAATCTGTTGTCCCAGTCAAGTATCTTTCATTTGAGTAATTTTAAAAATATGTGCGTTTAACGTTTTATTTTCCTTTCTGCTCCTTTTCGTCGTCAGTTGAACCGAAACAAATAGTTTTCCTTCTTATTTACAATAAATCATTTAAATTGGTTATGAATTTCAGCGATCTTGTTTGTACATTTTATCAAGTCAATGTATGCGAGGGGAAACAGTACAGTAGAAGAATATTATATAGCATAATAATTTGACATGTTGAAGGTAGATTTCCGTCCATCAGATAAAAAAATAATTGACAAATAAGTTGATGTGATGCGAGAGAATGTTGAACTACACATGAAAAGTTCAATATCAGCACAAATGGCTTTATTTAAATTTTTATGGCTTGGTATATCATAGGATGTTCTTTTTTCTAAAGGCTATTGGATTTAAACTGGGTTTGCCTTCTTTATTTGCAATTTCTTAAAGCGACTTTCAATCTGAATGCAACGTAATTTCAAATTCAAATGAGGTATTGAGATATGTAAAGCGACGTTCCGTTCCTCCTTTCAAAACAGACGAGGAAAAGAAGAAGAAACACACACGATACTTGCATTGGTTAAGATTTGATTCAAGACTTTTTTGAGAGATGGCAAAGATATTATATTCAGAATTCTTATTGTTATTGTTATTTTTATTATTACTACTACTATTATTTGGTTGGACCAGCGAGCTAGCGATCAGCGTGACAAAATTAGGTGAAGGAGACCTTGTATGTTTGCATGCACACGCGCAGAACTGCATAACACAATGGATCACGCTGTCTCTCTTATTCTCGTAGCTTATCATCGTGACTTAATACTAAATTAAATTTTAAAAAATATTGTAACAACGCCGTTAGCCCATCCATATTCAAAAGTAAAAGTTCAGAGTAGCCAAATGACAATGTCTCAGACTCATCACAGTATAATTTTTATCATCATTATCAAGTGTGCAGCAGCAGCAAAAAATTAAGTCAAGTGTGGTGGTTGAGAGAAAAATGAAAGAAAAAAGAGACGGAGAGCAGTTCCATTTTTGGTAAACTTGTCTCAAGTTAGAGGGAGCAAGGTAAATAGCAGTCTTTTTTGCCGTTGATGTTGTTGCAAAACGTTTGCTTACACTCAATCACAGTAACTCTAACTGTACAGCTAACAATCAGTAAAGACCATTTTGGTTTTCTCACCAGCACAAGTCCAAAAGACCTCTCCTCATTGTTCTTCCTGTCTGTTGCGCAATCTATTGTCATCATCATCCTTATGTACATTTTACATTGTTAGCATTCATTTTTGCTTTTAACAGTCTTAATTGCGTAGTAGACCAGTTATACCAGTAAATGTCGTTTAAAAAATAATACAACCAGCTATACAAATACTGTGGCCTTCTCTGCCTGTTCCTTTTAAGTTTGAAATTAATCGTAAAGAATAATATGCATGTGCATTTGATTTTGCTACTTTTGTCCGCATTTTTAGTACTTTTTTCACAAATTTGTTTCAAAACAAATTGAATACATGATATGATGATGATTACA
Organism: Homidia socia; assembly: GCA_036850745.1. Taxonomy (NCBI): domain Eukaryota; kingdom Metazoa; phylum Arthropoda; class Collembola; order Entomobryomorpha; family Entomobryidae; genus Homidia; species Homidia socia. The sequence goes on from JAANSP010000026.1 coordinate 27,998, forward strand.
TGATCGCACATTACTCAACTTTGTTAAAACTGTTTCCGTTCCTGCTAGCCTAATTTTAAATAATTGACAGGACGGGAGATGGACTAGTAGGTCAGTTATAGCTATTCACTTTACATAAATAAGTTCAAAAAGTAAGTATGTGTAGGCACGCAGAGTAATACCAGTGTGCAAGTATGGCGTAATAAGTAACAACAGCGAAAGGAAATTGCCTGTTATACAATATCATTTCAACTTAATGTTGTTTGCTGACTTAATTTATGATTCATTAAATTACTGGTGTGTTAGAAGAAGAGAAGGAGCTCACAATGATGACGGTAGCGAGTTAAGCAAAAAGGAAATCGTATTATTTAGCGTGCTCTTGACAATTCCTAGAATAAACATGCATAATATTTATTTATTTATTATTTTATTATCATCACATGCACTTTGTTCGTACCCATTTAGAAGCAGATTGTTGCTCCATCGAAATTGCTAACTTAGTATTACTATTCTGCTAATACTGGTGGTAATAACATGCGTGCATGCAACAACAGTCCTAGTTTACTAATATTAATTTATCTGAACACATAAAACACGAAAGAAGAAACAAAATAGGAAGATATTGAAGATCCCTCAACATTGTCGTCATCTTCACATGCATTCACCATCATCCGCTTCTGAATTTTTTTGCTTGCATAATAACCACGTAATATGGTAGGAGTAGTAGTAATAATAAGAAGTAAATTAAACAATCAAAAAATTGTACACACCACCTGCCTATTAGCTGAAGTGCACTTTACGTTTCCCATAACGCATTTGACTCATTGAGGATTTGACTCTTGGCTTTTTACAAACTGCAGCAGCTACGCAAGTTTCGTTTAAATGTACTTACTTGGCTTGACACAGTTTCGTACTATCAATTGTTTAACATTTTTTTGCAGAAAAATATAATATACATACAATAAAAAATAAACGTTTCTTGGGATGTTATTGCATAACTTTCCTTTTGGAATGTGAGAACTTTTTCCACACAGTAACAACTTTGCTCCGCTTGCCAATACTATTAAGTATTTTATAATGATATGAATTAAAAGCAGCAACAAGAGTGGCATGCATGACAGTAGTAAAAATAACCATCATAAAAATGCAATCAGCAAAGAAGTAAAGTAATATGAACTAAATAAGTGTAATAGTAACAAACTAGGTAATGTGTGCAATGTCTTTGTGTCAAGCTTACGAACTTCACACAAAGACACCATTCCGTCCTCCTTGTATGTCGTCCGCCGACACAGATATGTAATTTTTTTGTCGTGTGAGTTTTACTGTTAAGCTTGCGATGCTACTGCTGCTGCTGATGCTGCGGACTCTCTTATCGCCAACTCCTTTTTTATATTATTTATTATCTCTTGATTGCAACTTCCAATTTAACAATGTTATATAGAGCTATTCACAGAATTGTAAAATGAAAACTAGTACTTGCCTCTCTGCTCTCTCTCCCTCTTTTGCAAACCATTTGTAAAATCCTTTTTTATATTTTTCATTACAATGGGAAATTTTAAATGGTATTTATGACGAAGTGCATGTTTTTGCACCGGTCGTAATAAAAAATATGGTTGGATGATGAATGACAGTTTTATTTTATTTAAAACCAAGCGATCAGGTAGTAATAAAAATTTAAGAGTAAGTGCGAAATTGCAGGTGTTCATGATGATGAGTCATCAGTGATGACGATCATAATAATAGTATAAAGTAATAATATGTAATTGTTACGTAAAAAATGACCAGAGTAAATTAATTTATTGTTGGCGCACGTACAATGTACGCACTTGTTAATAAAATAGGGACACCCTGCTTGTCCAACAAATTGTTTCTCGTGTATTGTTTGTCGGAAATTTGCAATTTTCTCGTCAATAGTAGTCGTATTTGCCGTCACCCATTAATTACCATTTATGCTTCAACCAGTCACTTTTTCGCTACTAATAGTAACGCAACCTCAACAGAGTACTACTATAGGTGGTGGTAATAAAAACGGTGTATATATGCATACATGAAATGGAGAGTAATTAAACCAGAGATACAGATTTTTTTTCTGACGATACAATAGTAAATCTGTCTCGTTGTTGCAACATTGTTGCTCTACTGTTGTCACTGTTTACTAACTACAAAAGAAAAAAATATGCCTTTAGAAATATTACACTGCTTTATTTTTACTTCTTTTCTGTTGCTACACATTGTTTTGAAAATGGTCACCATCAGTCCATTTCACACACTTTGTATCTCTAGTCATTAGTTCATTAACAATGGACTATGCCAAGTCAATGATGATGACGATGATTTTAAGCGATGCATGTAAATGCTTGGATGCAGAGCGGCAAAAAAATGTAACTAAATTTGTGTCCCTATTTAGTTTTTCCCGTCGGTTCTCTACGATATGTGGCAAGTATTACTATTATTATTGCACGATAGCTTAACATTCGACACAGCTCAAGTTGAAAATGATGCGAAAAATTATTATTATGAGTGATGGATCATTTATTTCCCTATTGGATTTTCTGCACAATGTCAGAAATGGAGAGCCGAATCATGGTTACAAACAGTAATAGTAGTGACATATGTACAAACGCTCAAAGGCATCGTCCGTTGTCGTCGTCACCATCGCCATCCGCACAAGGAACATATATCTACGGACAGACAGCTAGAGGAAAAAGAGAGCAAGAGATATATTGCTTATTGCATAAGTGCACTTTTCCGCCTTCTTTGACATGCATAATCCATCCTCCCTTTTTTTCTTGCTGCTCTGCTCTTTAAAAGGTGTTAAGTTACTCAAACAGGGCAGCCCAGACATGCATAATATTCCTTTTTTCTTATGACGTAGCTGTAGTTTTTGGTGTTTACTTCACATCTTCGCATCATCTCACATGTTTCTTGTTATTCCGTCATTGTTCACTTCCACTGCCATGTCATACCCTTACTACCACCACCTCCATCACTCCATTGTTGTCTGTAAGGAAAAAAACTAATGCTACTTACCTACATCATTCTTCCCATTCTCAATGTTAACAGATCCCTATCGACGTCATTACCAACTAGTATCGGTATAGTAATCTTTAGTTTGCAGGCGAATGATTTTTTTGCACACGAAGACATACCTACGAAGAAAATAATGTCGCAAAAATCAGAGTTTTAAAATGTTTGCTTATTATCAGTAGTAGTACTAGTAGTGGACATCTCATCGTCGTCGTTCCGTACCATCAAAAGACTCTCTTGAAAGCAATAATAATCATTGAAGGATGGACGATGTTGGTGTCGAGTTTACACATTCCTTTTAATGTCTTCGGTTATGCTCACTCTCAAGAATGTGAGCCAGAAATGTTTTTACTGCACTATGGGCAGTTTGGCACACGACAACGGATATTTAATTTTTTTATCGTACAAATCTTTTATCAATCAAAATGGTTTTTAAACGACATGAAATGGTGCGTGAGGAATTTGCGTTGATCATAATTTGTATAATGCGCTATTATAACACAAGTTGATGACGTTATTACAAGCAGTACAAAATAATGCGAGACGACAAGTCAACCACCAACTGATAAAATGTAATGTATTTTTCTGTGTAGCGGAGCATCTGTAAAAGAAACAAAGGGAACATGTTTTCGTTGCGTAATTTTTTTATGCAACAAACGATCATACATGATGATAACGAACAAGTTTAAATCCTCCGTATGAAATTTAATGACTATTACCGTCCATTTTATTTATTATGATACGCATAAAAAATGCAAATGCAGCACCTACTTGCAGCCGTATACCAACTTTTTTGTGAATACAATAACGTTACAAATCTTAATTACCAATCAACCACTTAATATTTTATGATATTTTGAATGACCACTAATGAATTGCTTTTCTTTTAATTTGTTTTACAGGTAAGAATCCATTCGACTTGAGTTTTAAACGGGCACCTTCAAATCTCATGCACGGGAACTGGGCAGTAGCAGAAGAAGCATCTTATTGTAAATATGTGAAGGGTAACAGATTTTCATTTTATTACGCTTACTTATTTGATTTTATTACCATTACACTATTCATGACTGGTTACATATTTGCAGTAGTTGTCATTGACTCCCTCCATACATTGCATTGTAATAGAGAGAAAAGGAGTTGGTAGTTACCACGGCCGTTAAAAACCACCCCCTCAATTCATATAATTTTTCCTCTCTGGTAACACCCCCTAGCCTATTATCACTTGTTGCCATGAAATGCAAGTGTAAGAAAGCAATCCATTTCCGTGGAGCGTTTTTAGAAAAAAAATACAATTACCTACTATATATTTTTATTACCGTATATTATATGGCCTTTGAAAAAGTAATGCGAGCCTTTACAGAAGCTCCGTTAACGAAATCTGAATAGTAGTGGAGTATTCGTAATGAATATTAACAACGTGGTCATCATCATCATCATTATTCAAAAAAGGATAAAAAGAGATGAGATGGCAAAGAGTCAGTGTTTTACAGTCATCACGCCTGCCTCTTCCTAGTAAAATGCTGATGTAGGGATGGACATGTGTACAGTTAAAGAAATAATACCAAATGAAAAAAATTGGCTTTCACTCCGACCGACCAAACCAATAATCGTTTCTCTAAACTTTTAAGGACGATCCTTCGTTTGTAATTCCAGTGGTATAGCAGCTATATAGCCAACAGAGAGTGGTTCCTTCTGTATTTTTTAACCAGAAGAAGAAGAAAAAAAATCTTCTTTCCCATTGATCTGATGTTCTCAGGGTCAATTTTTCCTCTTCAAGTCCGCCAACAAAAAGTGATTCACATGATGATGCATTTAAGGATCAATAGTCAGAGAGAAGAGACATTTTTACGACTGAAAATTATCTTTAAAGGATTCCCTTGGATGAACATGGAGAGAGTATGTACACATAATGTGAAATGCATAACGTCTCAAATAACCGTTAGAGGTAGATTTTTAGTGGCACATCGTAACTCTCTATCTGTCTATCTCTCTCTCTCTCTCTCTTCGTAGTTCTTTTCGAAAGAAAAATTTCTAAACAACCCGTTCAATGAATAATGGCTTCAGTTCAGCGGCTACGCTCTTCTTTCAAAAGAATTTAAACACGACACAAAACAACGCAACACACGGAGGGAGAGATGGGCGTAAAATATTGGGTTGGAAAAAATGCCAGGCAATTTGTTCATTCACGTCACTTACTAAAAACCAATGCCAATCTTGCGATTGCAATTTCTGATAATGTGAACAAAAATATAAATTGAAATTTGCAGCAAAAACTACATTCCTATAAAACGTTGGTAACAAAATGCAATTTTTTTCTTTATTGAAACCCTTATACATTTTATGGTTACTAGTGCTGCTTGTTCAAAGTGTCTCATTCTCTCACCGACGTTGTCGTCATCATTAGATATCACGTAACAAGTAATTCTCTTGGGGGAACTGGAGACACACTGGACTATTCTTTGGTCTACACAAGGTTACCCATCTATGGAAATGCATGCATTATGTACAAAACTAAACCACTACGATGATCATCACATAATCGTTAAAAGGAATCCCGTATCATGCCTTTTTAAATATGTGACACAAATGACCCTTCAAAATCATCAGAGGAGGAACCATTAGAAACCAGTCTTCTTTTTCTCCTCCGTTGGGAAAAAATGCCGCCTTCTCTAGCATTTTCCCCATCTTCGTCTCTCAGTCTTCCCACATGCTAACGATATATTTCTTTTTCTTCATCTCTCTCTCCCTGTTCCATTTTCATTTTTTAGAAACGATGTGCATGTATACATTATCATTATGGTAAACAGTAGTAAATAATAATCATCACCACCACCACTTTCACAGCAGCCGCTCACTACTACTACTACTACTACTACTACGACTATACTTCCTTATAAATCTCGACTTTTTACTTGCTTATCTTGACTGTTGGAAAAGCGAGAGCATCGGTTCAATCCACATACAATCATCATTCTTGTCTTATTTTCCTTGCTGTCAGCAAGGCCAACGATTGTTCATCGGGATTTCGTAGCTCTTCTCCTGCTGGATTGCTCATCTCTCTCTCCGATTCTCTTTCACACACTTTTTGAAACAAAATTTGTACATGTGACTTTTAAAAAGTTTACAAGTGTTCAGCAAGTTTGAGAAAAGGGATGAAGTTACTCCTTCATCTATTATTGCTACTTATTACTGCAATATGACGATCATGATCTTCTTCTAAAGATCTTCTCCTTTTCCTATAAACAAAATTGAACGACATAATAGGCAACTCATTGAATGCTATATGTGCTTGTGTCTTTGGTACAAGTAGTAGAAGTTGTTTTAAACGAAACATCTTCAATTTCAAACACATACATACATGCATTCTTATAAACTTATTTTTTTCTCTGATTTGTTTCTTCCTTTTTTGGCTCTTGTTCTTCCCTGTTGTAATACAATACGAGCAACAGACACAGAAGAAGGAACTGTTTACGAATGCGGTGTTCAGTAGTAACGACGACAGAGACAAGACAAGCAAAAAAATGTCGACTTTTTACCAAGTTGTCTTTTTTCTGACTAAAATAAATGCGTTGGTGGTGGTGGTATGGAGTGGTAGTGCTAGACAACGTGGTATATGATGGTGATGCAAATGCCTTGTTTTTCCAAACTGCACAAAATTTTAAGTGGTTGCCAGAAATATCTGATCTCAATAATAAAGCTTGAAAAAGAAGCAAAACTTCTAATGCCGATCTTTATCATTATTATTTTTTGTTTTGTTTGGTGTTGTTAATATCATTTTTATGTGCAAACCCACATACAAAAAATACATCGACACATGTGAAAAAGCTGCCGTTATTATTATTATCATCATATCGCTTGTAAACTTCCTCCATGTATATTTTTTACTGAAGAGCAAAAACAAGATTGAAAGGCTTTTAAAACATCCTTCTGACATTTCCAGCAAACCATGTTGTATCGTAGGAAGACAAGCATGATAAACAAGCAGTGTAGTAGCTTACCTGCACACTTCATCAATTTTACAAGTTGTTCCTCCAACTGATTTGCTGGCGTAAAATGTTCAAGACAAGTTGTTGGTAAACGATGAAGATAATCAAAAGAAACAAAATAGCGTTTCCACTTTTCCCCTTTTCAAAATTTTCCGTATTTTTAACAATAATAATAATAACAATAGTAACTGTAGCAGTAAAAACATTGTGAAATAATTTATGCAACAATAACTGCCATTCTTTCTAGTTGCTGGCAAGTGAATAGGATAGTATTCATAAATGATGATGATATAACGCCATGTGTGCTATTGGACTGTGCACTCGCTATTTTTAGTCCGCTGCTGTCATCTTTTTTTCTCCTTGCGTAGGTATATACACATGTGTACAGTTTAGGTGCGTGCAAAGTGATTCCTACTTGTTTATTGAGTGAAAAATACGAATAAATGATGATGATAAACACAACATGTTGATCCCACTTTTCCTAAACTTTGCTGTTGTACCTACCAACTCACATCCGTTTTGGCTCTGACACACTGACAGACCCAAGTAGAGCACTTTTCTGTTTCTGTTGCTGCGAAATGTTTTAGTATCGTCTGTAATAATATGCTATTATAAAATTTATAAGAACAATATATACGCTGTTGCTGCCTTACTATCTGGTTGACACATTGTCTTATTCTTTTTCCCCTTCCCGTCCATCCGTTTGTATACTATGTCAAGTGAACCAGTTTCGGCTGGAACTCAAATACCCCTACTGTCCATTTACAACAATAACAACAGCAGCAGCAGTAGGTAGTGCAGGTAGTTTTTGTTGTTATTTGCTTTGCTCTCTTCCATCGTCGTCGTGGAAGGAAACTAGCGTCTTTGTTTAGCTAAAGCTAATAATAATGTAATGTTGTTGAGGAAGGCGAAAAGGAGCAAAATGTCAAAATTAAATATGCATGCAAAAACCTCAAGGATCATCATCGTCAGCAGCAGAATCAGCAGAGAGCGGAACAATGGCAATATGCAAAACACATGCAGACAAATTGTTTGTTTCGGTTAGGAGGAGCGGCAGACAAAGAGACAAGTAAAGAAGACAGACGGAGAGGTGGTGTAGTGGTTGGTGGTGTAAGTGAAAAGAAAAGATTTAACGAGCTGAAACGTAAAATGTAGGTTATTTAGTAACTGGAAACCCTGTTAGGTAGTGTTTAAAAATCTTGCTTTGAATACTCTTCCTTTTTATTCAAATTAAAATAATGAAAAGTTGTGAAAAGAGGTCAAAGTAAACGTACAGACCTACGCTACTACAAAATTTACTGTCTTAACAGTAGTTGGCTCTCCATAGACGTCAATATTGCATGATTTGGAATTTTAAATAGTTTTACGTATCTGTAAAGGTGTATATCTATTTAGTGGACGTTGATAGTTTATGCATTTCAATAAAGCTTGGAACGTACCAGGTCAGTGCGACCTTGACGCTGCAGAAACTGGATAACAATTAAAGTTGAAATGCGATACAGAGTAGTTTCGTAGTGTGTACTCATCATCCCCGTCTAAAATCCTCCATAACTCCAAACCTCAATGTAAAACCGGTTGTTAAAACAAACAAAACGTAAATGGCCCTCTTTTCATTCCATTTCATTTCAGCCTGACATGCATGGAGTTGAACAAAGAAAATGTAGGTCTCATGGGGTCGTTGACATAGCCGTTTTGGTGGTTGGGGCTAAGGTGTCGGTAACACCATGTCATTTCATCAACACAACTTTGTAAAATGCTTGTCTGAAATTCGCTGTTATACGAATGTAACGTTAAAATGCGCTGTTTGCTTCAGTATAAATATCAACATCATCAGATCAGTATTCTTTTTTACAAATGCTAGCCTAGATAGGTAGTCGCTCCGGTTGTCGGCGACGGTAATTTTGCCTATGAAAACGTCTTGGGTTGAATTGAATCACAAAATACGCCAGTTATATAATGTCTTCTTTTTTACTGAACCCACTTGTCTGGACAGTTTTCACCACAAATGACGGCAAGTCTAGCTAGACTGATCATGTAAATGATATCATTGTTTACATGTTGTGTCATTGACAGCTTTCATTATTACCTCAGCTTATGTACTTACAATTGTCGTGGTCGTTCAAAAAAGAAAAAAAATGTGACGCAGGAAATTATATTAGGTTAGGTTGAGATTATAATCCTATTCGTCATCATAACCACACACATTAGATTAGCAAAACAGTGATCAGATCACCCCTTGATTCCTCCTCCAGAAAAGAGCACCAGACCACCGGCATTGAAACTTGAAATCTAAGCTACTTTTACACAATTTCACGCTACCTAAAACGATTCACAGAATTTTAAGCAGTTGACAGTCAAGTGTGGTCATTGTTCGTCATTTTTTCTAGGGTGGTAGACACCAGTCATTATACTACCAGCTTATTATTAAGTACATAAAAATGATCCAAATGCTCTTCAAAGCCACAGTAATAGCCATTTTTATATTAAAGTGAGTCATCATCTTTAACGTCAGAACAGCCCTACATATTATACTGCGGCTCACGAAGTTGCGTGGGAGCAAAGTCTTGTACGACCTATATCCCTGTCTGTGTAGGGACACCTTTCCAGCCAGATTGGTTCCTTTTCAGGAGAAAGACAGTGAAAGAGGTGGCTACTTGTCTGATTCTAATAAATAGCCATCTTTCATCTTTTTATTAATGGCATTGAGATTACGAGAAAAGACAGACACTACAATTTCTTCTGCTTATTCTATGCATTTTTATTTTTTAGGCTCACTTAATCGTCTACAAAACTCAGACAATAATCTTCAAATCATTATTATCTTCGCTAGTATTATACAACACAACTTTCGGTACCTAGCTCCTCAACTTTTTAAAAGTTTGTATGGCGTGATGACCGAAAAAAAGAAAAAAAAGAAAGTTTATTTTACACAGCAGACATTTTTGATGGAGGAGGGGAGGGTTTTTTCTTCCATTACAGCCGTTCAAAATTGACAAGATAAGATCAACCTATCCGCCCAACTTACCACCACTATTAGCTGTGCAAGTTGTCTTCCTAAAAGTATAAAATGCGTGTAAATGCAGCTATTGACATAACCTACTTATTGATTTTACTCGTACATATGTACGCATAATATAGATTTTATCCAGTTATCTAGCTGTTTAACAGCAAAATAGATTGAAAATCCCTATCTATTATGTTAGTCGTTTCACAGTATAAACAATTATTTATTGAATAACTTTAGAGCACGTGGATCACGTGTTTTTATCGGATGTTTTTTTACTATGCCATTGTATTTTATTTTACAAGTTCATTAGTCGTTTGCGTTGTGACGATAGCGTCAAAACAGCAGTAAAGTGCTTGGCAAAATAGTAATGGAAATAAAAAGAATCATAACAGCAGCATCAACTGTCTTGTTTGTGAGAATCTTTTGGAAGTAGTTGAAGACGTTTAGCCAGAGAGTGCATGACCCCGCGCCGCCGCATAGAGCTGTGAATACTCCCATCATTTCCATCCATTCTATCCAAATTGTGCGTACAGAGTGCAGATAGAGCTGTAAGAATGATGATGACGATAATGATATGATTATATTTATTTAACGCAGTGTAAAATGTTGGCAATGTAGCGAGATATACGATACGAAATAAAGGAAAAAAATATAAAATTAAATGCAAGTGATATTATGCGACTGCGCGCCAAGCAGCAATAAAGAACGAATGAATGAGCGAGAGATTGTGAGTTCAACGCACTGTAATTTTTGTCAGTGTACTTGCTAAGGTCATGAAGGGATTCTGCTAAAGATAAATGTGATGACTTTTATTATTACTGTTGTTGTTGCTGTTGCTGTTACTACAACTACAACTACAACAACTAATACATTTATTCTGCAAAGGGAGGACTAGGCATCCTCCTCCTATCGCACTACATTATGTAGGTATATTTTGATTCTGACAATGAATATTTAATAGTAGTAATATGATGATTAAATACTTTATATAGTTTGTATACATATATGCTCCACTGCTCGGCGTAACAAAAAACAGTAGCAAAATAAGAGCTACAACAGTGAACAAAGTGAATGCAGAGATTTAGGGAGATTGTTTGTATGTAGTAGTGCACGTACAATTTCATGCAATGTTATTATCATTATTATTATTATTATTAATATTATTATGTAATTGTGTACTCTTAGCGCTATGTATGCACATCATGTTTTTTCTACATTGATCAATCCAATCTAAGACAAAAATCTCGTTGACACTACAACCAACACCAATGTTGCCACAAGTACCATGCCAGCATTATGAAGATCATTATAAACATTAAAATTGTGTTAAGTTGATGATGATGATGTTGTTGCTGCTACTGCTACTGCTTCTCTAAAAAAACATTCCTTTTTGCCACATCCACACACAAAATGCGCAAAGGTCAACGACAGATTGACAATGTTCACTTGCTTCTTCACTTGGTTTTAATTTCTTTTCGGAAAATCTGTAAAATTAGCAAAAAGGGTAAAGCGACTCTTTTGTGGCATTTTTTTAATTGTATTTTATTGAGAGCCGACAAATTTTAAAATCAATAAATCTGATCATTCCCCTGACAGTTTATTTTGTGTCATAGAAAAAAAACCACACAAAGGTTGACAAAATGCCAAGTTGGAACTATGTGGAAGAGAAACAAAAAATACAAAACAATAGAATCAACCGTTTTATTAGGAATATATAAATGCTAGTAATAATAATAATTGCAATGTGAATGTGTGTACACAATGAAATTAAGTAGGAATAGCCAAAGTGCGATGAACGCACAAAAATATAGCTTAAACACTCAAGTTTATTGTTGTACCTATCAACATGATTGTCATTATTACTTGGTTATTCTTTCTTTTATTTCTTGCAAAAAATACAAAGTTAGTATGCGTACTTAAAATTAGTGCTGGTTTAAGCAAATTCATTGTGTAGGCAATGGTAGCATGCTATTTTATGTTGTTTAAAATTTTGTCTGTGCGTTGAGTTCTATCCCATGAAATTTCTTTGAAGGTGGCAATGCCATTGCACTTTAAATGGTTCAAACTTAACATTGTTCATCGTGATGATCGTCATCGTCATGACGATCGTTCTTTATAGTAATCCTCCTCCTATCATTGACATTTTATCAAAATTGCATTCATTTATCTGTACCTACCGCCGTTGCATTTAAATGCAATCAAAGAGGAGCATGTCAATACCAGTGGTACGGCCCATCAACATTATCATAATCCACAATCCATATCATCCCAAGTAACAATATTATTATTAATATTATTATTGCCATATGAACGATACAGCAAAGGCACATGCGTAAAAGTGCAACACGGCAAGATTCATAATATATACATTTAATAATGATTTTAAAGCTATTTATTGTTACTACTGCAAAGGTAAACTGTGGAAGAAGGGAATGGTCATCATAATAATAATAAAAATGAAAAAAATAGTATGCCAGTATACCAATTCTACAAAAAAGAGTGATTTTTTCTGCTTTTTGTATTCTACACAACAACATTCATTATTACTATGTTGGTTAGCATTATCATGATGATGATGATGACTACGACGATGAAGTAATGCCTCATCATGAAATGAATGAAGAAATGAAAAATTAACGAAATGTTGCGACACTTCCTTTCCCATTACGCACACGCTCCTTCGCCGTCGTCGTATTCAACGTCCTCCTCTTCTTCTTCGTCTTTTTTCTTTTGCACGCTGAACATATTTTTTTTTCTTGAACGAAAAGCAAAAGAAAAGCTAATGAAATGGGAAAGATACAATGTTCGTCGTAATATGTGAATATTTATCCATCTTTTATATACTTGCTTTGTAATATAAAGGCAATAATTTTGCATTACATAGAAGAATAATATATTTAGACTTGTGTATGGGTTGGTTGGAACAGTTGATTGCTGTTCTGATGATGATCATAATCGTCATAGTCAAGTCATCATCATCATCCTCTTTTACCTTCTCTTGTACACTTATGCTAGAGGAGAATGTGTAATAATAATGACGTTGCTGTTGGTTACTTACAGAAAAAGGCAATTATTATTATGATCATATTATATAACGTCGTGCTTTTTGCTCAGCACACAAACTCGTTACTTTTGTGACTGTTTCAAACTTTGTTGTGATTTTAATTCCATTTTAATACGTATCTCTGCCAAATAAAAATGGTAAATTGAAAGCAGTGAGTATCCGATATATTCATATAATATGAATTAATTACATAATTAAATTAAACAATCCCCATTCACGAATCAGGACAGAAGCTACCTTTGTCAAGTTTGCATGCTGTTGATGATGATACATGCGGTTTAGACAAGTGACCATAAAATAAATAAAAAATAATCTGGTCATATAGCTCATCATCTTATTACGATTATTGTTGTAAAATTATTTATGTCATCGTTAAAACCTCATACTAATGCTAATGTTACGACGACCATACCATCTTGTCATTGACGATGATGACCAAGACGATGATAATGTCAATGACTGATGTGATGAAAAAAAACCATAAATTGAATATGAATTTGTCAAGCAAGTTTGTTATACTCTTAAATACACATAACAATGTGCATGTACAGAGATTATGTGTTTTTACAACAAATTTAAAATTTGGAAAAATAAAATCTCAGAATATTTTATTCCCATCGTTGTCGTCGTCGTCAATACTAGCGGAATACTGCAATGTAGCGTATCAAACGAAATGCACACATTTGCATTCAGAACACCACTTACCTTTTTTTCAAGTTACCTAATCGTTTTGCAGAAAAATCTACCAACAAAAGAAAATCTTTGTCGAATATAATCCATCAACTTCATACACATTTTTTTGAAATATTATGATGATAATCTTACGACGATGCAGTATGAATAGTGCAATAACTCCTCCACCACAACCGCCGTTGCATTCTCTGACGACAATGCCCCGTTGTTGTCTGATAAAATGAAAAAAGTGAATCTTTTTTTCACTCTCGTTTTTCATTTGTGCCATATTTTCAATGTGTTAGTGTTATTTATTACACGTGTGCATTTATAACATGTAAATGCACTTGCTCACTACTTCACGTATCTGTCGTTCTCTTCGTCTCCCATATTTAAGGATAAAATATGGATTGTGGTGGCACTAGTTCGTATGCCTGGTGGTAACAGTAAACTTTGTTGCAAGATTTTTAAAACATGCCTGTTTTCTGGGTACGATATTATGTGACGATATGATGACTAGTTGTTGTTGTTATCGTCAAGTCATTATTTCTATTGCTACACAGCATTTTATTCAACTTTTTTCTATAATAATAATAATAATAATAATAATAACGTCAATCTTGTACACATTCCATCATCCAATAAGCCAGCAAGATAAGTTATAAGCTGTAATATATGCATACTTAATGGATCATGGATGCTTTATTGCTTGTTGAAGAAAAAAAATGCAAGTGTCGTTCATTGTCGTCGTTACATTGACCGCTGTGTATGGTGTGCCTTCGTTCCTTCGTTCGTTGATCTTGACTTGCGCAATATCCAATCATCATCATCATCCCCCCATCACTATCATTTTTTACTTGTCTAAATGTTGATGATGATGACGACGACAATGATGATGATGTGAAGTCACTCATTCCACCGTTGTCACTACTATCCGACCACCACCATCAACGAAAATCATCTCGTCAAAACTTTTATGAAAGGGAGCGGATGGACAAGAAGACTAAAACGAAGAAGTAAAAAATAAAAAAATAGGTATTTTATATAATATTTTGAATTGAACTCTACCTTCTTTTTTATTCTTACCTCTTATTTTTTTAATTCTCGAAAGAAAAACAATATTAGCCATGAAATATTATACATTAGTTACAAGCTTATAAAATATATACAGCAAGTAATAGTAGTAATAATAATAATAATAATAATAATAGTCATGGTACTTCATGTTTTTTCTCTGCGTTTTTGGAGAGACAGATCGTCATAAAACAAGCCCTTTACTTTATATAACAGCAGCAGCAGCAACAGCTACATGCACAAACCACCATTATTGCAACAACCTCCCTGTTGACCGGTCATCGTTCGTCGTCGTCGTCGTGATGATATTGATGATGATGATGATGATGTGCAATTGCAGCAAAAAAGCGTATTTTTTGCAACAATTATATAACATCCATGTGCTATACACGTAAAAGTACTACGATGTAGTGGTACTTGGATAAGTAGATAGTCAGTTCGTGTAAGTTATTATTTCTTGTGGTGGTGGTGGTCGTTAAAGGGTCTGTCTGCTGCTGTCTCTCTTTCAGAGCAGTAAAGATCATGGCGATAGGGGCCTAGGCCTTAAAGGTTGCTTGTTTATTGTTGTTACATTGCATCTTGTTGTTGGTATTGCACTTGCCCCTTACAACAGCAGCAGCAACCGCCGCCGCTGCCACGCAAAAGAACTTCAACTTACTTCTTCTTATTCTCTGAGCAATGTTAATCTCTTTGTTTTTTATATTTCTTCTCTTGTTTGCTGCCCATTGCTTCACTCTTGCCGTCGTAATCAAGAGAGAACCTTAAGGGCCCTTTTATATAACTAACGCATAATAATAATAGCAGTAGTCGAGTCGATGTCTTGTAATAACAAAAAAAGTTTTTTTGCATGGTAGCGGCAACAACGCAGGCAGTGGAGGTGGTTATTATTGCTAGTGGTAGTATAGTGGTGGTACTTATGACGGTGGTGCAGTGCTCAATTGTTGTAATAATCTTGGTCATATTATTTTATCTGTCTCTCTTCTTCTGCTGCAATATGAAGTGCAACTAAGGGATCAACCAAAGTTGTGCTGCTGGTATTATGCAATAACAAGAAAACAAGTTTTTTTGACAAACAACATATTATTCATATTGGTAATGCCTTTTGGCACGGTTGCTTCTCACTTGCCGTTCGAAAAGCACACCACCACACCACTATATTTACATCACATGAAAATGCTACACATACTTTTCTTACAATAAAATCATACAGCATCATCATCATAATTATTATACCTTATATAAAATGTGGATTTTTTATTTCAAAAACATGTGATTGGGGCTTTGCACACAAAAAAATGATAGCTAATATTTAACGAAAATTGATTTAACCGTATAGTATTTACAGCTGCTGCTAATATGATAGTACAACTTTACATTTTTGTCTCTTTCGTTATTTATCAGTTGT
>JAANSP010000027.1:0-43731 GCA_036850745.1 Homidia socia
CCTCAAAAATAGACTTGAGGCTGCCAAGAGTGGACATGGTCTACTCAAAAGGAAGGCCGATGCTCTTCTGCAACGATTCAGAATCATCTTGTCGCAAATCAATCAGTCCAAACGTAACATCGGAATGTTGATGCAATCCGCTGCCTTTTCTCTAGCCCAAGCATCTTATTCAGCTGGAGATCTCGGAAAACAAATCAGAGAAAACGTATCTAGTGCCTATATCCAGGTGGAATGCAAAAAAGAAAATGTATTTGGGGTTCTGATCCCTGCATTTAGGTATTTTACTGAAGGTCCCAATGCCTTTGAACTCGTTGGTCTTGGGAGAGGTGGAAAGCAAATCCAAAAATGCAAAGATGCATACATCAATGCCATCAAACAATTGGTAGAGCTGGCGTCACTCCAAACCTCGTTTTATGCGCTGGATAGAGTTATAAAGGCTACCAACCGTAGGGTAAATGCCATAGAACATGTTGTGATGCCACGTTTGGAGAATACGATTTCCTATGTTATTTCGGAATTGGATGAACAAGATAGAGAAGAATTTTTCAGATTGAAAAAGGTTCAGGGAAAAAATCAGAACACGGCTTCTACTTCAGACAATTGGGATGAGAGAAATTTACTTGAAACCAACGACAATGACATTATATTCTGATATTCTGAAAATATTTACATTTCCACGCTATCTTCATGAAGGACAATATATTCTCTGGAACTAGATCCAAACTGAATCAGATCCTGACTTGCCAGTTCTATATATCTAGATGCCGGAATCTGATCTCTATTTAACAAGGTTCCATTCGTACTATCCAAATCAATTAGATATGGCTTTACTCCCTTTAGCGATCGACGGAATTGTATCACGGCATGTTGTTTGGAGCACGATGTGTGGTCCAATTTGATATCAGCTATTCGGCTATCCCTTCCAGCAGTGAAATATTCTTTCCCTTTGAGGACGTACATTTCTATCTGCTGATCTCCTTTAAAGCAATAAAGTCTCCATTTGCCATCATGTTCTGAACTATCATTTGGAACAATATACTTTATCACAACACCATTGAACATGTTTCTTTCTATTGTCAATCTTCCACTAGGTTCAAAATTGGGTGTCGAATGCGATTCACCATGTCCAGGCATTGTTTTTCTTTTGTTTCATGAGAGATGAAAATAGCTTGGTGATTTCAAATCGTGATGGTGTTCTGCACTCGAAAACCCCAATCGAAATATGTTTCATCAGCTCCGAATCTATGTTTATGGATGAAAAGGTCCAAAGAATCCGAGATTTGACAAAAAAGAATCGATTTCTCGATAAGAAATACGACGAAATTCGAATCCGGCTGGATCAAAATATTCAAAGAATCAAACAGATTGAACCAGATAATACTGACCGTTTTAAGGAAAAATGCTTACAAATGGAACACCGAATGAATTCATTTTCGAAGCTCCTTCGACAGGATGTGAATAAGAATCATTCATTTTCATCAACAGATTTTCTCAGACTCGGGTTCTATTCCTCGATTATTTTGCTCGTATGGATCGCTACAATTGTATTATTGTCTATCGAATGTAGAACAGCCTATCAGTCCGACTTTTCCATTGTAGACAATCTATTTGACCAGGCTTTTAAATTTGATGCGTATTGTAGTATGCCTGCATAATTCACATGTAGAGAAATAAACTTGTTTGTGACCCAAAAACAGAGATCTGCATATTGGGCGTTGCAATGCTTCGATTAGAGTTGAAGCGGGGAGATATTGTAAATTTCAAAGGACCACTGGAAACATATATCAAAAAATATCACGGAAGGGATCCCTCACAATTTTCAAATGATTTTCAAATATTGCACGATTTTCGAACAACAAGTCTCTATCCACAATTTGATGTCAATAGTCTCTCGAATTTAGAAAGCTATTACCAGTTATTGTGTGTTTTACAGTCCAGATTTCCAATTGATGAAAACAATATCAAAATATCATTTCCATGGAACAATTCTTTACCAAAAGATAAGAAGCTTGTTTCCAGCTTCAATCTCGACTATGAAAAGGCTGCAATTTTGTTCAATATGGGAGCAATTTACTCTCGTTTGGGAGATGATTTGGCATTAGAAACAGCTGAAAATATCAAAGCAGCATGTAACTATTATCAAAAGGCAGCAGGATGTTTCCAACACATTTATCAAACTCTGGGAATCATTCCTCTTGGTTCTGATCTTTCAGGTCCTTCTTTGAAATCCATAACACTTTTGATGATATCCAAAGCCCATGAATGTTTTTTCATCAAAGGGATCCAAGACGGAATCAAGAAATCAACCTTGATCAAAATTGCTTCGTCATGCTCGGAATTTTACGAAAGATCCTATCATTTTATCAGCAACGAAACTGAATTGACAACATCCTATGGGACTGGATGGACAAGCGAACTATTATCCAAATCATTTTACTACATGGCATATGCACAATACAAAAAAGCAGAAGAAGCACGTAAAGAAATCACTTATGGGGAGCAAGTAGGTCGACTATGGATTTCTGATCACCTATGTCGAAAAATTCTAGATATGAAAAAACACCTTTCGAAACCAATGGTTTTGGATACCCTCGATCTACATGGATATGTTTTTAAAGAGTTGGAACATGCTACAAAGGACAATGATCTTATATATCATGATGAAATTCCGGATCTCAATTCTCTACAACATTTCCAAGCCATGGAGCTCGTGTCCCCAATTCCTTTTGTGAGTACCATTAAAACTCCCTAATTGTTTTCATCAATCATTCCGAATTTAGTCTTCAATTCCATGAATCGTTATAACGAGAAAAGGGAAATATTAGTCAAATCGATTCAAGACGAATTTTCTCAACTAGAGGAAATGTCAAAAAGACTATTGAACGAAATGAACATAATTTCATCCATTGAAGAAATGGAACGTCCGAAAACAATTCCATCTTCATTGATTCTAAAATCACAAGAACTACAGCGGGAAAATGCGCCGATTCGGTTGTCCAATATCATGAACGAATTGAAGAAATGTGGGAATCGAGCTAGAACACTTCTGGACGAAATCTCGCAATCTATTCAACGTGAAGAACATTTGGATCGAAAAATGAGGAAAGAGCATCCAGACAAGTGGAAAAAGACTCCGTCTTTGGAAATGTGTGAAGAATACACCAACAACATTCGAAAATATTCGGATGCATGTTTCAAGGCTGCCGAATCCGACACCGTGTTGTTGAGTCAATACGAATCCTGTATATCTCATGTTAGACGGTTATGTTCGACTAATGGGGAACTGGAGAGATTGATTCCCTTGCCTAAAAGGATTGGAGCACAAAATAATACAACGCTTGCAAAACTCAAGGAATTGATAAAAGACCTAGATCAGATACTGGAAAAGGGAAGAAATCTCGTTTCATCAGCAAAATTCAAAACCGATTCAGATGACATTGAAACCCAACTCATGGTCCTCTACTCCAATGGGAATGCTTCGTTTCCCGAGGAAAGCTTGGAGCAATTATTCGAAAAAGAATTGGAAAAGTATCATGAATTGACAAGACAACTTGATTCTTTAAAACTAGCCCATGAACAAACTCTTACCAAAATCAAAATTCAACATGATCAGCTAATATTTGAGAATTGTAACGATCCATTGATGAAGCAGCGGAAAACTATTATTCAATCCCTTGAGAATGGATATCACAGCTACAAGATGCTTATAGACAATTTTCGGCAGGGAATAGAATTTTATGACAATTTGAACCAACTGCTTGGAAATCTCAAAGCGAATGCTGATGATTTTTGTTGTAGTCGAGAAATAGAACGAGAAAATCTAGTGAAATCACACTCCAATTCGGAAATGAAAGGCTTGATTAGCCCAGGGAGATGGAATCCTTTAATGCCCCTTAAATATTCCGATGATATTCCTCCGATCCCTCCAAGGCAAGACAAACCCAAAACTCTGTTCCAATAAAAAAATGCTGGTTTTTAACATTGACAATGGATATGCAGAAGGGATTCTCCGAGGCTACAAGGCTGGACTAATCAACAACATGCAATACAATCAATTGATACAATCAGAAACATTGGAAGATCTTCGACTACAACTATTGACTACGGACTACGGACCATATCTAAAAGGAATTGGAAATATCAGCGCCAATCAGTTGGCTGAGCAATGTATGAAGCTATATGTGGACCAGTTCAGATATTTGAGACAAAGTGCAGCAGGATCTCTAGGGAAGTTTTTGGATTACCTCACCCACGGACACATGATCGACAATGTAATTTTAATTATTAGTGGAGCAATCGAAGAAAAAGGATTGGACCAAAAATGCCATCCTCTTGGAATGTTTGATGGAATAGGGGCACTTTCCACCTTTTCTAATTCATCTGATCTTTACGATTCCATCCTGGTGGAAACGCCTTTGGCACCATATTTTAGTTCGAAACTTCTTGAACAGGACCTGGACGACATTCACGTTGAAATCATTAGAAATTCATTGTACAAGGCATATTTGGAAAAATTTTACCGTTATTGCAGCAGAATTGGAGGAGAGACGTTTGAATATATGAAAGATATTCTTGTTTTTGAATCAGATAGGCGCTCGCTTGATATAACGATCAATTCGTTTGGAACTGGTTTGGACAAATCCAAAAGATTGGAATTGTATCCCGATATTGGAAAGTTGGGTCCTGATGGATTATTGAAGCTATCTGAATGTGAGAACATGGATCAAGTCAAGGAAGTACTGAATAAGCATGGCGAATACCGAGAATTTTTCGATTCTGAAACAGTTGATAGAGGATACGATCATAGGTTTTTCGAATACGAAATGGAACTGAACAAAAAGGTTTTCCAAACACAATTTCACTATGCCGAATTTTATGCATTTACCCGGTTCAAAGAGCAGGAAATACGAAATATCATATGGATTGCAGAATGTATAGGACAACAACAAAGAGACAAGCTGGCCAATTATATTCCCATATTTTGAATCAAATAATAAAAAATGAGAAAGCTCAAGCATCATGAACAAAAACTGCTGAAAAAGGTGGACCTATTTTCATGGAAATCGAATGATAATCCTCGTGAAATACAGGTAATGCGTCGATACCATATTCAAAATCGAGATGATTATGTCAAATATAGTAAATTGCGCGGATTGATCACGAAATTGGCCAACGAATTGTCAGTGTTGCCGGTTGATGATGAGTATCGTAAACAAATGATCGACAGACTGCTATCCAAACTTGTGCATTTGGGAGTATTGCCACTGAAGAGAGATTTAAGCCAATGCGAAAAAATCACAGTCTCCTCCTTTTGTCGAAGAAGACTCCCAGTGATGATGGTTCGATTAAAAATGTCGGAAACGGTAAAAGAAGCAGTCACTTTTGTCGAGCAGGGACATGTTCGTGTTGGAACAGAGGTGGTGACAGATCCGGCTTATTTTGTTTCCAAAACTATGGAGGACTATGTGACTTGGGTAGAAACATCCAAGATCAAACGTAAAATCCTCGAATACAATGACAGATTGGATGACTTTGACCTTTTGAACTGATTTTTTTCAATAAATTATAGAATGAAATGGATTTTGATTGTCACGTTTTTCGATCTGGCCCAGTGCCTGTTTCATGAAAAATTGGTGGTAGAGCCCTTAGGCCATGGGCAGGTGATAGCAACCTTCAAATTTTTGAATTCACTACAACCAGGAAATACTGGCCACTATTCCTTATTTCCACAATCTATCGGAAAATTAGTAGAGGGTGATGGTATCGAGAAATTCAGTTTATCATTGTCAAATGGGAACTGGGACTACTTTAAATGGGGTCATTCTATTGTAGATGCCAATCCCATGGGTGGGAAATTGCTGGTTCAATATGGTTCAGCAGCAGATAGAGACAAATCATGGGAAAATCTACTTTCTAGACTTTCGAATATAATGGGAATATTTTTAGATACTAGTCAAGAAAAATGGATTGAACCAAGAACCATTTTCGGTCCGAGTATTAGATATGCGTTATTTCCAGAAGAATGCGCGAGTCTTCAAACTCTGGGTTCATGGATTCGTCTACTACCATTTCTGAACAAGTTTGGAATTGCTTCACTTTTAAATCCTCTTCCCATCTATCGATCACTCTATTGTTCAGTTATGGTAGAATTGGAGGTCAAATTGCACAATAACGTACCAACATGGAGTTTGGATCAGACCTTGATTGTTGTCATTAATCAAGATTCTGTACCGCGAATAACCATTTCAACATTATTTGAGACGACTGTAGAGTGTAAATGCCCAAATGGATCCAGTGAGATTATTCTATCGACACACAGATTGCCCCGTTTTAATGAAACAAATTTGTTGATTCCCAATTCTGGAAAAGAAGATCGATACATTTATTCTGGAGATAGTGTTCTGCTAGACATTGGATTAGACATCAAACCTCTATCCAACAATAGTACATGCGATCCGATTCTTTATGTTGAACGATATTTGTCCGGGATCGGAACACGAGGCATGTTTCATACTAAAATGATAAATTCTTCCAACAAGACCTACACGGTTAGTTATCTGGATATGTTCAACTGGCAAATGCGGATATACATCCACACCTTTGGATTCGAATCCAAATCCGGATCCAGCACTGGAAAAGATGGCTATGAGCAATTGATATACACTCCTGGAACCTTTCAAACACGTCCTGCGTCTCTAGAATGTTTATTTGAGATCCATCCTGGTGCTGAAATTCATATTTCCATTGAATTTGAGAAACCTTTACTCAGATGTAATGAATATTCCTATGATCAAAATCGTGGAATTAGCATCGGATCCGGACTTGTTATAGTATGGGATGCAACCCAACGATTGTTGTTTGAAAGAAGCCGGATTTCTCTAATTACTGGTAATCTTTTACTTTCTCTTCCTACTCCAGACTTTTCCATGCCATTTACGGTGCTTACATTGTCCTGTAGTAGTCTGGGAATTTTCTACACAATGTGTTTCAATTTACTACATCGCCAATTCCATATTTCCAAATAGAATTATTTTATTATTGGAATGGTTCGAAGAACCTTGGGACGAACCGTGTTTACCAAATCCAGTTCCATTCTCTGCATGGAACTATTTTTGTAGCTGTAGGGATCAAATTCATATTCCAAGGCTTCAACACGGTGACAGTTTCCAGGCAACACAATGTCCTTTCCAAATTTGTCCAGAGTATGAAGAATCATTCCGTTTGTCCATCCAAATCCCTCTTGAACAATGTATTCCCATCCCAGTCCAGGTGATCCCATATGACAAACATGATACTTTTCGAATATGTATCCCGAATTCTTCCATCCACAGTAATTGGATCCGATCCATTTGGTTGCCAAATTCAAAGCCTGTTTGTAGAATAATGATCTCTTGTCATATTCCTCTTCGGATTTACGGGACGATTCTAGCAGAGCTTCAACTACATAGTACTGGTAAGGCGCCCATCCGTTTGGAAAGTCCCATTGTTGTCCAGAAACAACTTTGGATATGGGAATTCCGTGGTATGTATCTATAATTGGCAAAAATAGCCTGGTCATCACATCAACTACATTGCTTTGGATCAATTCTAGTTCTTCCCAAAGGAACCTTGTTTTGTTTCCATACCTGATAACGCTACTACTTTTATCATACGAGTTGGTCCATGAATCTACAAAGAACCAGGCAGGTGAAAAATCCGAAATATAATACTGCTTTAACAAAGCGATTGTGGATGGATCACCATACGCCAATTTTGGTATATTTTGTTCGGGTTGGAGAGAGTAATCATGATTCAAATCGATTCCACGTCTCCATCTAGGTGATCTTGTCCGAATATGATAGTCACTCCATAGTCCTACTTCCTTGTCCTGGAAAAATCGTTTCATTGCCTTGATCCTATCCATGTAACACTTATTGTAATAGAGAGACATTGGATTTGATGGGGAGGTCTGAATATGGTGTCTAAATTCTTCAACAGTATATCTGGTACTATTTGAAGAATTTAAAGAAACTAGCTTATGGAATCCCTCCAGCGTCCGCTCATTGGAAAACAGGATGCAATTTAGATCAAGTGGAATTACGTTGGTTGTATCAGTATATTCTAGATTTGATGGAATCGAGGCAAGATCGCCATTTCCAAACGTAGATTCGCTCCACAAATCTAGAAATTTTTGTATTTTTTCATTCAATTTGTCAAAAAGAGAAAATCCACCTCCATTTTGATCATCAGGATTTTTTCCGAACCATCTCGACGAAAAATCCCAGCCAGATTCTGCTGCTGATGCCAGATTCTTGTACAACAATTCTTCGTTCCGAGGTTCTATCTTTGTTGCCAATTTCAGATCTTCTTTGTAGCTTTCTGGTCTGGGATAGTCGTTATAGACACAGTATCGATTCAATTTGAAATTGCCGTTAGCTTGGTTCTCTAAATCCACCATGACTCCATTTTCATCCAACGAGATTGTCCTATACTTTGTCCAAAATTCATGTTCCTTGTCGAGAAGTGGGAGTGCCTTGTGAAGCAAAGCAAGATCTCCTGTCTTTTCCACATAGGCTTTGAACATTGGAACGAGTAATGGTGGTTGACTTCGATTGATATAGTAGATTCTAGATCCATTTGGAACAAATCCATACATTTCAACAAGATCCATGAAATTCAACAAAATTCCTCTTGCAGTTTCATACATTTCGGATACCAACAATCCAAGCATGATCCAATAAGTATCCCAATAGTAAAATTCTCTAAATCGTCCGCCTGGGACAACAAACGGATGTTGGAGCTTAAGATGGCTGCTATATTTTGAATGTACAGTTAGTGTCCGGACAAGAAATTTCCATTTCTGATGAATATTGTGGGCAAATGCTTTGACCTCTGGACCAACTTTTTCAAACAAATCAGTTTGATTCTTCCAATCCCCAGGATCAACATGATCCAATTCCGATCCAGGAATCATAAAATGATTATCAATGAATCCTTTTAATTCCAATGTGGTAAGATTTCGAGGGAATTTCAGAAATTTGGCTAGTATTACATCTTCCGGCACCAGTGCTGGCATATCTACAAAGGTTTTGGAATCGGAAAACAATCCCGATTTTTGAACAGTCTCTAAAATAATTCCCTTACAATAAATCTGGGATAAACAAACATGTGGTTCCCCTCTGATCAACTCTGCGTGATAGGACCATATTGACACGATCGCCAAAGTTATCCAAAACATCTAGTCTCAAGCTACCAAGTCAACGTGGATCATGCTATGAATGGCTGTTTATTTAAACTCTGAGAATTATCCAATAAATCAGAGTCTGACACACCCTAACAACCAAGTACGTCGAAATTGCCATGATAGAGTTCTTCTTCATTGTATCGGAAGGGGGAGTTATTCTATGGTCGGATAGACCTGTAGATTATCAAAATGTTGCCAATAAATTCATAGATACTGTTTTACATGGCGGATTAAAGGCAGAGAATATGGTTATTGATTCAATAGAGTTTCGATGGCTCCAAGATAATAACGACGGAATAATGTTTGTTCTAGGAATGTACTCCACATTTGATATAGGGTATGTAGATGATTTCTTGCTCCTAATAAAGCAACAATTTGGTATTATCAATTCGAATCAAACAGTAAATTTTGATCGAACTGGTTTCTTCTTGAAATACCAAGAAATACTCGCCGATTTGAAAAGTAATTGGAAACATGGGATTGGAAATAGAAAATTTGACAAGAAATCCATGAATAAAGGAACAGCCAAGTCGGCTAAAACAGCCAGAATATGGGATAACAAACCTTCGAAAGAAGAAGCCATGAGGCTTGACTTTAGTGACAAAGTAGAG
Organism: Homidia socia; assembly: GCA_036850745.1. Classification (NCBI taxonomy): domain Eukaryota; kingdom Metazoa; phylum Arthropoda; class Collembola; order Entomobryomorpha; family Entomobryidae; genus Homidia; species Homidia socia. The sequence continues at coordinate 9,835 of JAANSP010000027.1, forward strand.
AAACCACTAGTTGTGGAACAGACAATAGTAGAGTCCACTTTGACAAATATTCCAGACCTTGAGATCAAGAAAAGATCATCATTTTTGGATCGATTTCAAAAGAGTATAGATTCCAAAGATATTTCCAAGGAACTTGGAATAGTAAAAGAACATTTGATTAGTAAAAATGTTGCATCTCAAATTGGAGATCAGATTTGTAATCAGATCGAAAAGTCATTGTTAGGAAAGCAAATTGGAAGATTCAAGGGTATATCTGGAGTAGTGAAGGAATGTGCAGAAAATGTCATTAGGAAAATTCTAGTACCAAAACGAGATTTTGATTTATTTGTTGAAATTGCCAATAGCCGATCGAAACCATATGTAATAGTATTTGTTGGGGTTAATGGTGTGGGAAAATCCACCAATTTATCCAAAATTTGTTTTTGGGCTTTGCAAAGGAAGTATAGGGTATTGATTTCGGCATGTGACACATTCAGGTCTGGGGCAGTAGAGCAATTAAAAAGGCATGTTTCATCACTCGGATCTGCAAAAGTTGAATTATATGAAAAGGGATACGGAAAAGACGCATCCAAAATAGCTCGAGAATCAATAGAACATGCCAAAAATAAGGGAATCGACTTGGTTCTTGTTGACACTGCAGGAAGAATGCAAAACAATGAACCATTGATGAAATCCTTGGCCAAATTGATTGTGTTAAACAAACCAAACAAAATTATTTTTGTAGGAGAGGCATTGGCAGGAAATGAGGCCATGGATCAATTGTTAAAATTCAACCAGACATTATCGATTCATTCGGACAGAGAAATAGATGGAATTATCTTGACCAAATTTGATGCCGTTGATGACAAAGTGGGAGCAGCATTGTCAATGGCCTATATATCCAAGGCGCCGATAATTTACGTGGGAACCGGGCAGAATTACATGGATCTAAAAAAATTCAATGTGGGGTTTGTAGTTGATTCACTTTTGGGATGACAGACTATTGCCAAGCCGGGATATGAGAATAATGTACCACAAGAGTATTATTGATGTTGAAACAATTGAACAAATTGAAAAGTTGTTCGTCAGGTTGAGGTGCAAAGGAATTTCCAATATAAAGAAACTAGAGGTCTAAATAAAAATCACGACATTACCAACCGATGCGATGGTTTAGATATATTGGCAAGATCCAAAAATTCGTTAGGGTAGATTTCGGGATTTTTGAGCAGAAGATCTAGAGTATTTGATAAGAGATAAAAGGGCTGGTTTCTCTCGACATTTAGTTGGATTTTGTACGAGTCTCTGGTCAATATGGGAGCATCTCCAACAGGTCTGAACACGATAGTTGCAATCATTAAAAAAATGTCATCGATTGAGAAGCTACTTATAAGAGGGATTCGGTCATTTGATCCACGATCTCAACATGTAATAGAATTTTACACACCGTTGACTGTGATTGTAGGGCCAAATGGATCTGGAAAAACCACAATTATTGAATGTCTAAAATATGCAACCATTGGCGATCTACCACCGAATTCCAAGGGCGGAGCATTTATTCACGATCCCAAGTTGGCCAGGGAAACCGAAGTCAAAGCCCAAATCCGACTCAAATTCCAAAATTCCAAGGGCAAACTTATGATAATTACGAGATCATTGCAGCTAACACAAAAGAGAACCAGATCCGAAATGAGGACGTTGGAATCATTGTTAGTGATAAGGGATCCAATTACAGGAGAACAAACCAGTTTGAGTAGTAAGTGTGCAGAATTGGATATTGAGGTTCCAGCCAATCTAGGTGTTTGCAGAGCAGTTTTGGACAATGTGATTTTTTGCCACCAAGAAGAATCGAATTGGCCACTATCTGAACCCAGCGTTTTAAAGAAAAAGTTTGATGAGATTTTTTCAGCCGCAAAATATTCGAAAGCATTAGAGGAATTTAAGGAAATTCGAAAAATCAGGTCTAGTGAAATCAAATTGGAGGCACAAAAATTGGAATTCTTATCAAACGATGTAAAGAAAGCCGAAAAGATACTCTGCCATATTCGGACAACGGAATCCAAACTGAATTCAACAAAGTCTAGAATTTGTATTCTAGACGAGGAAATAAAAGAACTGAGGCAAGAAATTGTGGTATTAGATGATCAGATTCGAGAAAACAATCATTTGGAAAACCTAGTAGACAGACTACATCATGAATATTTGATATCAGAACGAAACATTGCTGAACTACAAAGAGATCTAGGGGCCATTGATGAAAAGGCGATAAAAGAAGGGAACCATGAACTTTTGGAACGTTTGAAATCAGAGATCAAGGGACACGAAGACGAAACCAAAAACCATGTTCAACTTGAAGAATTCCGAAAGATTCAGGTAGAATTACAGACCAAGAGAGAATTCGTAGTGTCTGAACTTGAGAATCGACAAAAGATGGCAGCCTTGTCAACAGATTTTTTCAAAAGAATTCAACATGCAATACCTGACAATATATCTGAATCCAATATCGAAAAACATATACAGACCAGAATTGAGGAGCTAGGAAGAGCAATTGAGATGGAGACTCAACAGTTTCAAAAGGTTGAAAGGACCAAAAATATGAATGAGAGACGAGATTTGGAACACAGGGGATCCCTTAACGAAAGTATAAGGATGTTAAAAAAACAAATAGAGGATAATCATAGTCAAATACAAAAATTACAGGACAAGTTGACTAGTATAACAATTGTAGGAAAAGAACAACAGGGAGGAACTGATAAAAGGTGTGATGGACAGGAACAATTAACGAGAAGCATTGAAATGTGGAGTCGTAAAATTATGGATAGTGAAGAGGAGAAACGAGAAATAGAGTTGGAACTAGGATTGTGTGCCAATAAATTGAACAGACGGGGAGATTTAGGAATAGCCCAGGCTAGACTACAGATTAAACGAAAAGAAAGGTACAACAAAGAAATGGAGATCAGCAAGAACATTTTGAAACTTGTTGGGAACAGAAACATTGGGTTGATGAAATCAGACGATTCTTGGATTTGGAATGCAACGGATGAATGTGATGCTGATTACAAAGTAGAGAAGTTCCAAATTCAAATAATTGGAAGAGAATTTGTAGAACAGCTTGGACAGAAACTTTGGAATGTAAAAGATATAGAAATCAAAAATATCGATATCGTTAGACAAGAACAGGAAAAATCAAACCAACAGAAACAATATCTATTAGCTAAAAAAGACATTCTGGAAAAGATGATTGGCGAGAAAGGAAAAGGATTGGAAACGAAGGGACTAGACAATATTGAGATTGATGTTGTAGAAATAAAAGAACGGGTCCATTTGATGAAACAGAATAGAATAATTCATGAACAGATTTTGGAATTGAGCAGAAAAGAAAAGGGCTGTCCGTTATGTAGACAGACATTTGAATCCCTACGAATGATGGAAGAGTTTCATGTTCGGCTTTGTGATATTATTCCATTGGTCGAGGTTGAAGAGATGAAGAAACTTGAACAAACTAAAAAGTATCGAAAGATATTAGGGATAGGACAAGAATTGAGGACAATAATGGGCCAGCTGAACAAGATATCCTGTGAAGAGCAGGGTTTACAGGAAAAGAGTGCCTGGCATGTGGGGCGATTAGAAACCGTTAAAAAGGTCAAGGAACGAGTGGAAAAGATCACCCAGGACCAAAGAAAATTATTGGAAATTGAAATGGAATTGGAGGATATTGAAAGGGAGATTACTAAAGAAATGGGAGAGACATTTCACAGTACCGTAGAAGATGTACAGTCACATATGGAAGATTTGAATAGAAGAATGATAATTGTCGGGAAAAACATTGAAAAGTACCGGAATGAAGAGAAGAGAGCCGAACAAAAAATGAGGCTGATGGAGAAGGAGTACCAGGAAAAGGAAAACATGTTGACTCATTATTACCAAATTGAAAGGGAATTGATAAGTTTAAAAAAGGAAAATATAGAGAAGCAGGAAGAGCTTTTGGTTTGGGAGCATGAACAAGCTGTTATTGAAACACGATTGGATGAGAGTAAAAGAGAGCTTGATCAAGAGAGGCAAAGCCATCGAAACCGACTTCACGAGCTTGAAGAGAACAAATTGGAAATCGAAAGGTTAAGAAAAGAGTATGAAGAGGTTCAAATTCGAATTTCATGCTATACCAAAGAGCAGAAGAAACTTTCCAATGAAGAATACGAGGAACGAATTATACAGATAGAAATGGAGATTTGGGAAATCCAAGAAAAGATTGATTTAGCGATTCAAAACCATGAACAACATTCCAGAAAGGTAGAAAAGGCTAAAGAATTGGAACAGATCATCCAGAAGAATTGGAAAATAAAACAGGTACAAGAAAACCACCGGATTATAGAACAAAGAATACAAGAAACACAACAAAATCTGCTTGAGAGAGAGAGTTTGTGCACCAAAAAGATACGGCAGAGCAAGCAGGAAAGACTGGACAAGACAGAAAGTGCCAAGTCTCAATTGGATGGAGAAATAAGAATATTGCAAGAATTAGCGGAAAGATATGTACGAGAATTGGACTCTGATTATAGGGACATTCAAGAAAAACACTATGAGCAATTCATCAAAGTCAAGATTATAGAATTTGCTATCAATGATGTAGAAAAGTATTGTAAAGCGTTGGATAATGCAGTAATAAAGTTCCATTCACTAAAAATGGGAGAGGTTAACCGACTGATTAGAGAGCTTTGGACTAGCACGTATCAAGGGTCCGATATTGAAACCATAGAAATACGAGTCGACGGCGAAACAAGTGGGAATAGATCTTACAATTATAGGGTTGTAATGATCCAAGAAAATGTGGAGCTAGACATGAGAGGGAGGTGTAGTACGGGACAGCGGGTACTAGCTTCGGTTGTCATTCGTCTGGCTCTGGCAGAAACATTTGGAAGCAATTGTGGAATACTGACTCTGGACGAACCCACAACCAATTTGGACAGGGATAACATATCCAGCCTAGCACAAAGTCTGTTAAATCTTATCAGAATTCGTCGGAAACAGGCCAATTTCCAACTTGTAGTCATTACGCACGATGAAGATTTTGTTCGTCTGCTAGGTCAAGATCAAGATGTGGACAGCTATTGGCGAATATCCAAAACAAATGACGGCAAACACTCAACAATCAAAAGACAAGATATCCGATCCTATTCCTAGTTTATTTAGTGTTCCACCTCTATCAACTTTTCGATCCATGTCATATCCCCTTTTACATCATCTATCTCCCAATCGCTCCTTCGTCTATTCCTCCAAGATTCCCAATCTTTTTTGAGCTGGATATTTGTCAACAATCCCTGTTTCTGGTTTTCTTTGGATGTAACCTCATCCTGTTCATCGAACAATGGACTGTATCGATCAAGATTGTCAATAATTTCCCGTATCTTTTCCTGGTTCAGACAACAAGGTGGTTTAGGTCTCCATGAAAATCCACGTAGCCTGCTGACAGATTCCTTGAAAACTGCAGTTCCTTTGAAATCCCAAACCGTGTAATTTCCATCGGATTTTCCACCTGACGACTGGAAAGTGGCAAAGTATTGTCCGTTTTGGTTCCACTGGTAGCTACTGGCCATATAATGTTCCCCAGTATCCATTATCTGGATTTTTCCATTGTCAAAACGACAGAATTCCAAGGTCCCCTCAGACAGTCCGTTTTCCAGTCCATAAATGACAAAAAAATTCCCGTTAGGTGACCAAGAAATTTGATCAAGATAATCTCTTTCAATTTTTCCAATCAATGCGATACCAAAAGTTTCTGCTCTGTCTATAAATCCACCCACATTGTAGAAACAAAAAACGGTCTTTCCATTCTTGATTTGTACACAAGAACACGTGTTTCCATACGGTTCCCACGAAAACGAACGAATTTGCCCCTCTAGCTCCATCATATCCGTGGGAATTTGTTTTTGATTCAATCGAAATATCTCCACTGCATTGCTGGTCTTCTTTTTGTTCATTCTCTCAATACAAGCCGCCATGTATTTGGCCTTGTTATGCCAATGCAATGAACAAGATACTAGGTTGAATACCGGTTTGATTCGAAGTGGTTTGAGATCAGGAATCTGATAGATACAAATTTTGGCTGGATTGTTCTGATATTCGGGATACCAGAATGAAATATGGTATTCTTCACCTGGTGACCAGCACATTCCTCTTGGACCAGTATTTGGAAATTCCAAATTGGAAATTTCTGTTAGACAATCATCCTCGACCTCGAAACAATGCAGTGATCCATCATAGTAAACAATGTATTTCTCATCAAAAGACCAGCTTATCGGATGTTGTGAGTCGTAAAATTTCGAGGAAAACGTAGCAAGCTTCTTACCTGTATGAACATTCCACAACAAGTAATCTTTCCCCACATTGTTGTTGACAAAACCCCCCGTGACTAAAAAGTTGTCTTTTGGTGAAAACATGGCGGATACGATACTGTTATGGACTACTCTTTGGTATTCGGACATGTTGATGCCTCCTAGCAGTACAGCCTGTTGTTGGTCAAAAGTGATCCAAAACATCCCAGTGTTTGACCAAAATCCTGTTCCTGTCATTGGAATAGATAAAATCAGCTCGGGTTCCTTGAGCTGTGAATTCCACCAGTAGATGGAGCATTCTTCATCGTGTAGTACCGAAAATTGTTCTCTGGATCTTGAATCCATCAGCCATTCCTTGAGCCATTCCTTTTCCTTGTATTCTTCCGGTTCAAAAACAGGTTCTGGAACATGACTAAATAGGATTTGGTTTGATGGGAATGCTGAAAGGGTACGGTTTTTGGAAATTGATGCACCATCTACCTGTTTAATGATTTGTTCGGCTTGATTAGGATCATCTAGTTCTACAAACATGAAATCTTTTCCAACTTTAGTATCTGGACTGGTTGGAATGAAAATGGCATCATCTCGAACATTCATGTTTTTGAAAAAAGATTCTTTAAACAGTTTTACAAATCCGGATTTTTTGGTGGCATCAACTTTTGGAATCCGATCCACCACAACTAAACGTCCCAATTCCTCGTCAATTTGCGTACATGAACTATATTTGAGCTCTAAATCGGAATAGTCAATATCATTCAGCTGGATATCTTTTTTCTCGACCATTACAACCTTGTACACCCCACCCCATGACACCTGCATGGCCTTTTGTCAACGGGTCAACCAAAGAATCAGAACCTTGTTCTCCAGGTTTGTTTGAGAATCTCCACAGGGAAGCTCGTTCAGTTTCTTTATCTCATACCATGTTTGAAGGAGGGAGATTGGATCTTGGGAAAATGATTTCTGAAAAATTCCAGATATTACATAGCTTTATTCTTGGTGCCGGAAAGAATCCATCTTCCTATAGCTTCACATCCATCTATGCTTCTCCGAAACATTTTATCCAAGGAACAATCGACAACCAAGGTGATGTTCATGGAAAATGTTACTACAGTATCTCGAAATATGCCATTGCAAAGGCCATCCTGCAGTTTTCCAAACATACGGGCCAATCAGTTGTACAGATTGAAGGCGATTTTCTTGGAACAAACTATACACTCAATACCAAACTTGTCAATTTCAACCCAGTTACAAGGACCGGGATAGCAACATTAGGACTTCTTCAGAATATTTCTAGGCGTTTGTCACTAGGGGCAGAAGGAGTCTACCAATCACAAAGCAAGGATATGGAAGGCGTTGGACTGAATCTCGTAGCTAGATATACCAAAGATCGATACATTCTCACTGCCAGCCTACAAAATTTTGTGGGCCTACAAGTGTCTTACTACCACAAAATTAATGATAGGATAGAGCTTGCAACAGATTTCCAAGGTTTTATGATGGGACACAAGGCTGAAACATGTACCTCTGTTGGATGTAAAATCGATTACAAACAGTCATGCTGCAAAATACAAGGTGATTCAACGGGTAAGGTGGCTCTATTATTGGAAGAACGACTTTTTGGAAAGGGTGTACTGGTTCTTTGCGGAGAGCTTGACCATCTCAAAGGTAAAAACAAATTTGGAATAGGACTGAATATTGAAAATTAATAAATGAGATTTGCATTTTCGTAAGCAGTATGAAACAATCTCGTTTGCAAGATTTCCAAAGGTTCATTGGATCTAATGAGCATGACCATGTGATTTCAAGATCGTATTCGGAAATTATCAATGGAATTGCCAATAGACTATTGCATTCTCGAGCCTATAAACTGTTCTACATTATCATGTCTGTGTTGGCATTGATTTGCCTTGTTGCCAGTCTACTACAGAAATGTCCCAAATATGGTATTATTTTGGTAGAATATTTTCTTTGTATATCAATGGTATCTGAAGTCATGCTTCGATGGATTGTCCAGAAATCATTGTATTGGAAATCAACTGCAAATATTTTTGACGTGGTAGTACTGTTCCTATGTTCGACACTAACATTGAAAACCTATGGGAAATGCACACAAAAAAGTGAAATAGAATCTATTATCGATTCTATACTAATATTGGCAAGGAACAGCATCCAATTGCTGAGACTTGGTTTACTCATAAGAAAGAACCGTCTAAATCAGAGAACTAGACTCGACATTGATCTAGAAGGAGGATTCTATTCTCCAATGCTAGAAAAAAAATGAATAAGGATGAGGTATTCAAACGATTGACAAAAGGGATACGATTTTCGGGGAGAACAGAAAAGAAAAGAGTATATAAATTTGAAGATGAAGAATCAGCTAGAAACGAGACAAGTGTTATAGGAAATGATGTTCCAGACATGATGAATGATTTTTCCGAGATTTCATCGAGATATCACATCCCTATGTTTATAAGAACTTTGATGGTAAAATCCGAGTTCAACAAGCCAACACCGGTTCAGATGCAGGTGATTCCAGTATTGTTGTCGAAACGAGACGTTATAGCCTGTGCACCTACAGGATCTGGGAAAACCTTGGCATTTATGATTCCAATGCTCTCATTGTTAGTAAAGCATGAGAAAAAAGGGTTTAGAGGACTAGTGGTTGCACCGACAAAAGAATTGGCGTCTCAACTGGAGAGAGAGTTCTTGAAGATTTCGGGAAATTTTCGGATTTGTTTGTTGACCAAATCCAAGCTGGCAGGATTCAATGCCTCGCGCACCAATTCATTTGATATTTTAATATCGACACCACTAATACTTATAGAAGGAATCGGAAAGGGATTAGTTGATCTTTCTCAATTGCAAGTGTTGATTTTGGATGAAGCAGACAGGTTACTGGAAATGAATTTTCTCGAACAAACAGATAGAATCCTATCGGCATGTCCACGATACGTAATTAAGGGATTATTTACAGCCACTTTGTCATCCGACACTGAGACATTGGCTGGTACATTTATGAAGGATCCTATTCGGGTAACGGTGGGTGTTCCCAATTCAGCCACCAAATCGATTAAACAAGAACTAGTATTTGTTGGACAAGAAGAGGCCAAGATTATGACGTTGGAGCAGTTGATCAGAAAAGGAATCGACTCGCCGATACTGATTTTTACGGAAACTGTTGAAAAAGCCAATTTTCTTTACAAGAATTTGATAGAAAAGGAAATGAAAATTGATCTGATACACTCGGATAAAAGTCGGGCAGAGAGAAAGGCCATTGTAGAAAGGTTTAGATTGGGTGAGATTTGGGTACTGGTCACAACAGATTTGCTTGCACGAGGAATGGACTTTAAAGGAGTGGGATGTGTCATTAATTACGATTTTCCGAAAAATACCACTTGCTATATCCATAGGATAGGACGTACAGGACGTGCTGGTAGATCAGGGACTGCGATTACATTTTTCACTTTGAGTGATAGTGATGCATTGCGATCCATAGCCAATGTAATGGAATTGTCTGGATGTCATGTCCCCAAGTACATGTTGGATCTTGGAAACCGGGCCCGGTAATTTTTTTAATCTGGCGACGGAGTCATTGATGAAATCCAAACAACAGACACGTGACAAGGTCTTTGTCAGAGGGATTGGAAACGAAAAATGGGTAGATCCCACTTTAGATGATTGGGAGGAAAATGACTACAGAATTTTCTGTGGAGATTTAGGTGAAGAAGTTACTGAAAATATGCTGGCTAGGGCATTCTCAAAGTATCCTTCTCTGTGCAAGACACGGGTGGTCAGAGACAAATGGGGAAAAACACGAGGATACGGATTTCTAAGTTTCCAGAATGTAAATGACTATATTGCAGCCATGAAGGATATGAATGGGAAATACGTAGGGAATCGACCCATCAAACTCAGAAAAAGTACATGGAAAACTCGGAACATTGAAGTGTCTAGTAAAGGAAAAAGGACGGTTCTAAGCATTGGATCCAGCAATGCGCACCAATAGAAATGCAAAATGATTGATGTTTGTTTTGACTCTCGAATGAATAAATCTGGTTTTAGTCAGAGTCACGACGGATATGGATGAGTTTGTTCCCAACAGGATCAAGTCAGTCTTGATGTTGATTGACAAGGATTTTTACACCAGTAAAAAATTTCAGGTATTTACCCTTACGGATGATCCTAGAGAATCCATCTACTCACCATTCAGGGTGATTGGGAACGGGTCGTTTGGAATAGTTTGTGCATCACGAAACCTCCAGACTCGAGAAGATGTAGCCATTAAAATTGTCTACCAGGATAAACGATTCAAAAATCGAGAATTACAGATCATGAAAATTATTTCGCATCCCAACATTGTTCCTCTAAAGGAATACTTTTATCGAAAGGATGATGCAGGAAACGTCTATCTTAACCTGGTTCTTGAATATTTCCCAGACACTGTTTTTAATATGTCGCAACATTTTGTTAGCCATGGCAAAACAATAGATCGTTTCCAAGTCAAGCTGTACATGTATCAACTGTTCAGAGCATTGGCCTATCTACATTCAATGAAGATTTGCCATCGAGATGTCAAACCACAGAACTTGCTTCTAGATCCAACAACTGGATTGATCAAACTATGTGATTTCGGAAGTTCCAAGATCTTGGTTCCTGGAAATCCAAATGTTTCATACATTTGTTCACGGTACTATCGTGCACCCGAACTGCTTATGGGGGTGGAGCATTACACCACACTTGTAGATGTTTGGTCAGCAGGATGTGTGATGGCAGAATTGCTAGCAGGAGCACCATTATTTTCGGGAACTAACGATACGGATCAATTGATTCAGATATTTCGAATTGTCGGCAAACCAACCTTCAAACAAATATTTTCCATCAACCCAAAATTCCAACTACCCGACATTCCACACCTAAAACCAACAGGCCTTGAAGAAATGTTTTCTCCACTCCTGGATTCTGACACGATTGATCTGCTAGTGAGGTTGTTGGAGATAGATCCATCTAAAAGGCTTTTGGCAGGAAAGGCTCTTTTTCATCCGTACTTTGAAGAACTAAGACATTCTGATGTTTGTAGAATCACGGGAAGGCAGCTTCCACCTCTTTTTGATTTTACTAACCAAGAAATTTCTGCCTATCCAGAATTGTCCAGGTTGAAACAAGTCTAGTATTTATTTAGAAAAGAAAGGAAAAAGGATATCCACCGCCCTTGGCTCTGCACATCGCAAGGGAAAGGCTATAGAAGAATGTAAAGAGTCCAAGACAAACCAGAACCAAGATCCTCCGCAACCGGACGTTTTTAACAGTGGAGTGGTGATGAGTCAGAGCCACCAAAGAAATCGAACATATTGTGTAAATCAGTGTAACAATACTGGCTTCAATACCATACTGAGCCTGGAACTGGGGCAGTACTAGTTGAATCTGATTGTTTCTAGTGTCCAGTAGCGGTGGTCTCCTTATGTAATTCCACAGTGTCCCGGAAATTATCATACAAACTGTTATGACTGTAGAAAACCTCCACAACTTGTTGCTAGACATTATCCTGATCAATTGAGAATTGAAAAATAGGGCTATAGTCAACAAGGACACTATTACCATCAACAACGTGAAAAACTTTGTCCAATTGAAGGGTCTAGGGATCAATACAGATATTCCCAGGTGTCGTTGTATGATTTGTTCAAATTCATCCATCTTGAATCGCGGAAATGATCTCTGAGGAATACCTTTTGCTAGATTATAAGCCATCAAGAAAGGAACTGTTTTGATTCGCTTTTCATTCCTAAATACATCACCATTGTTATCAAAAAAATTGATTGTGGCAAAATAAATTTTGGAATTGCTGTTCATAGACATGGATCCTTTGGCCACCATTCGAAATTCCTTGTCAACTTTGAAACAGTCTGGACAATCAAATTGCGGAGACAAAGCATTGAACAATACAAACAATGTGTAGTCTAAAGGGGGTCGTGTCAACATTTCAAAATCCCGAGAATTCAGTATTAATATTCCATCCTTGTCCCTTAAACCTCGAATCATCCGATCTCTATCAGACCCTTCATTAACATGTAGACAGGACAGCAAAAACAATATCCAAGCGATCGCCATAAAGAAATGAATGCCCCCGGTCGGGATTGAACCGACGACCTTCGCGTTATTAGCACGACGCTCTAAACCAACTGAGCTACGGGGGCGTTGATCGCCGCCAGACCCCTGTCTATCCCCTGATTTGTATTGATTTGTCAGACCAGGAGACAATCAACAATGCCATCCAAATCAAAGTACGGCCCGGCCAAAATTCCGAGGAATGTTCGAGCCACCGTAAGAGTGGATTATCAACCCTATGTGTGCAAGGATTACAAAGAAACTGGTTTCTGTGGATTTGGCGATTCTTGCATCTTCCTACATGACCGAAGCGATTACAAAATGGGTTGGGAATTGGACCAAGATTGGGATGCCCTGAGCAAAGATACCAATCCTCAAGAATCCAAAATAGAGAGCTTTGCCGGTGTTGTTGATAATACCTGCTCCATATGCAAAAAGGAATACAATCGTCCGGTGCTTACCATTTGTAAACATCACTTTTGCGAACAGTGCGTAGTAGAGCACTATTCTAAAGATACAAAATGTCCCCAATGCTCCTCCCAACTCAAGGGAAGGTTTATTGCAGCCCGAGATCTATTTGGAAAATTCAACAAATCAAAAGATGACTTTGCTGAAAACTAGTCTTTATTTCTTATAAATCCTGATGTACCTCCGTCTGATTATGCGTTTCAACTTGTATGGTAGCGTTTCTACATACGGATTCCAACTCTGTACATCGTTCCCAAAGTTCCCGTTGTCTTTCCCAAACCTGTTCGGTCAACGTGATGTTGCCAGTAAATGCTTCAAAGTTGAATTTTGTCCACTGACGTATTTGGTTTATATTAGTCTCAAGTTCTTGAACTTGGTCGAGTTTCTGGTTTTTCTTGACCAACTCTTCGCTTCGTTCGATGGTTTCTAGCAAGCTTTGGATCGCCTTTTGGTATTCCTTGTAGTTGTTATATCGCTTCTGCATCGGATCGACCAAGTTCTTCAGAGCCTCATATTCCACACGATATTCTTCAGTCGAAAGTTTGTCTTCTTCTGTTTTGATCAATACTTCCCTAGCTCTTGATTCTATCTCCTGTTTCTCGACTGGTGATGCTACCTCATCATATTCTTCCATCTTGTTCAATGCTTCGTAGGAAAATGTTTCTAGCATGTTCATCACACTTTCCCTCTCACGCTTCCTTTTTTCTGCTTCCTTGAAATGTCTCATTCGCCCACTTATCATTTGTTTTTGTTTATCATCACACCCATAGTCGAGCTCTTCCCTGAAATCGAGTTCAACAGTCCTAGTTTCTCGAATGCTTTCCACCCTGGTAACATTGACCGGTACATATTTTTCATCAGATGCAACAGTATTGTTGGATTCCGTCAGATTTCCCCGTGATTCCTCCATAATTGTCATGTTTCTAGTGGTGTAATACTCCAAAAACACCTGTTCAATCTTTACTATTCCATTTCGATCCAGTCTGAATAGCATCTGAATCATTGGATTCTCATCGGTTTCTTTCATTTGCTGGATAGTCTCCTCAACTCGACTCACTTGAATAGTAGATAGCTTGGTCAATAATGTCCCACTATCCTGATAAACCAATAGTTCGAAATTCTTGGTCTTTCTCAATCCTATCTTTCTTATACTGTTATGCAACGAAAACCTGGTGAATAGTGGAATCCGATCCTTTTCATCTTCTGCGTAAAACGAAAACAAACTTCGATCCACAACTTCAACGTCTCGAATCTTGATTTTGGTACTGAGTGATGCTGCCCTCATACATCCTCCAAGAACCGTCCCCTCTTCAAAATTGAGGTTTTGCGCTAGCTTGGAAGTTCCGAAATGACTTTTCACACGCTCTTGGATAAATGGAACCCGTGCCCCTCCTCCTATGAGCAAAATATTCTCAACATGACTCACCTGAAATCCTCCATTTGCTATCACATTGTCAATCAATTGGATCAACCTGTCCACCATGTCTTGACACATTTGTTCCAATTCGATTCTTTGGATGCTTAATTCTAAATCATGTCCTCCAAATATTGATTCAATTGTGGTACTGTATTTCGTAGATATGCTCAGTTTCATCTTGATCTTATTGGCCTCGTTCAACAATCTTTTCATATCCCTGGTATTTTCTGTTCCGATAGTTGGATATTGTCTTCGAAACTGGTCCAGTATAAATTGTTGAAGCTTCAAATCAATATTAAATCCTCCCATATTCAAAAACTCTGTATACATGACATCTACATGAGGTACAGATATTTTGTTTTCTGTGGCATTCGCATAGAACCCAACAAGTGATGCACTGGTTGTATCGGCTCCAATGTCGCAAAATACAAAATATCTGGGTTCTTGATCCAACGTTAGTGATATTGAATAGTAATATGCTGCTGCTGTAGTGTCATGCACGAATTCCAATACCTTGAGTCCCAATAGTCCGGTTGCATCTAATAGCACTTGTTTTGAAACACTATCAAAATGATGAGGAATGATAAGGACAATTTCATCAATCTTTTCGCCTACAAATCCTTCTGCCTGTTCTTTTATACTTTGTAGAAGCAGTGCACAAAGTTCTTCAATAGAAAATGGCTTTTCATGATCTGGATGTCTAAACAATATTCTCTTGTCCGGATCAGAGTCGAAAAGTAGACTGGGATTCAGTTTCTGGTATTCGACAGCTTCAGAACTGTCGATTTTCTTTCCAACAATTCCTTTGAACCTGGAAAAAGTCTTTTCTAGACAACTAGAACTCATCCTTTGTGACATTTGATGGTAGTAAATGCTATCCTTGTCAATGGTCAGCGAAATAGGCGATGTTCTTTCGGACTCGGAATTTAACAATACATCAATCAACACCCGAGATCCGGTTTTCAATACTGCAAACCGAATATCATTTCCAAAATCGATTGCCAACACTGTGGTGGTCTCTACATTCCAAATATTGTTCAAAAGTACTATCAGAACAATATACAGTTTCATCAGAGTAAAAAAATCCCGGCTGTTTGTCATTTGTTGGAAAAGTTGAATTTGGTCTTACAGACGGTGCATATGGGTGTAAAGGCGCAAAATACTGATAGACAAATCGAACATACATGACCAACGGAAATTCTCTTTTTGTGACAAAAACAATGCGTGTAGAATGCTACACATTGCTTACGGGGACTTTCGACATCTTTTCTCATCTTTTCTTCTACCAGATAATATGACATCAATTCTTGAATCAAATGACTGGGTGTCTTTACAAGACTATAAAACCCGTCGCTGATATATACTGCCTGTTGTAGAAAAACCGAATCAGTCCCAATTCTACAAGCATCTATTTTCACATGATTCTTTCGGGCACAAAATGCTACATTCATCATCTCTATATAATGTTTGGAAACATCTCTGGACGTACCCAATACTACAATCCTAGAGTTTGTTCTGTTAGCCAATCTGGCTATATAGGCTAGCGAAGAGGCCAGGGCTGAAACCATTGACAATTTTGGTTGGGTAGAAATAGTTAGAATAAACTCTCTTAAATTTTGTTTGACTGGCAGAATTCCAGAGGAATTCTGATTATCAAAATTATCAAAGATACTTGGTGCGTTCAGTCCGTCGTATATCAATTTTCCATGACCATTTAGGATGGCAAAGACTGCGAGTGTATTCAGTTCGGAAATG
The DNA here is from genome assembly GCA_036850745.1 of Homidia socia. NCBI lineage: Eukaryota > Metazoa > Arthropoda > Collembola > Entomobryomorpha > Entomobryidae > Homidia > Homidia socia. The sequence continues at coordinate 25,885 of JAANSP010000027.1, forward strand.
CTACTGAAAACGGTACAAAACATAAGGAAACTGTCCAAAATTTCCGGTAATGTAATGTCAAAACAACAATCATCCCAAAAGTCAAGGTCTAAAACAATCACTAATGCCTCTGTCATTTACGCAATCTGCATAACCAAACCATCCTTTATTGTTAGAATATGCTTTAACTGGCGGCTTTGCTCTTTTTCTTTGGTCGAAGCTGGTTGGATCGACATTTTCGGCAGTTGACTGCTTTGGGTGGCAAACGGGCATAGCATTTCCTGCAAACTTTCTTATCACATTTGTATTTTTCGGCAAGTTGTCTCAGAGATGGCTCAATAACTCCTCCACGAAGACGAAGCACTAGATGCAGTGTCGACTCTTTTTGAATATTGTAGTCGGAAAGCGTCCTTCCATCTTCCAATTGTTTTCCGGCAAAAATCAATCGTTGCTGATCAGGTGGAATTCCCTCCTTATCCTGGATTTTTTGTTTGACATTCTCAATAGTGTCACCAGGTTCCACCTCTAACGTGATGGTCTTTCCAGTAAGTGTTTTGACAAATATCTGCATCGACACTTTTTTATTTTATGGTCAGCCAGTTGGATGAATACCTATCGTCACTCCCAGAATGGAACGACGAACATATTGCATTGGGGCTTTTTGCATCATTTAACGGGTCCAAAGAAGACATGGAAGAATCTTGGTCGCAAAAAATAGCATTTTGGAAACAATTGATTTACTTGTCAACATCTAGAAAATGGTTGGAAAATTCTACCGTATTTTGTTTCAATAATCGGAATCTGTCTCGGCATTTTAAACGGAATGGTGTTTTCCCTCTTGGAATTGAATTCATTCTCAACCACCTGATAGATTCAGGGGAAATAACGGAATACAGAGAATTTAAATCTCGATCCGTGTTTTTTCTAGACTATTTTCAGAGCCTGGTATGTTACATTAAAAACCAATTTATCAGCAGTATAAATGACCAGTCCTATTTGGTGATTCCTCTTGTAAATAAGGTAATTGAACAAACAGCATTATACATAAAATCCCAATCCAATGATTTTGTTGATGCATGTCTGACTAGAGAAGAATTGTTTGATTCTTTCAAACAGGCGTGCATTTTGCTCGAATTTTCCAATCCCACCGACAAGGATCTAGACATTGCTCTTGAATATTGGTATACCAGAGCAAAGTTGATCAAAAATGTTGATGGAACTATACATATTCGATATTTGGATCAAGACTGGGTTATGGATTTGAAAACACGTCGGATCTTGTTTCTAAACAATTCCCTTGTTAAATCACTAACCAAGGATATGATTCACAACCTTAGATCGGTTGTCCATTTGAAGCAAGTTTCATTCCAACTTGGGACTCGGATTTCCAAACTGGACATTCACATATCTAAAAGCGATCAAAAAATCCAAGAGGTTCTTGCCCAATCCAAAAACAAAAAAGTGGCTTTAGAATGGTTAAAACAAAAGAAAATCATGGAAGAAAATCAGTTGAATCTTATATCAAGTCAACACAACATTGAAAAACTCTTGGAAACTATTAGAACAGCTAGAACTGATCATCAAATCTTGGAAGCTTACAAAATTGGATCCCAAACACTTGATGAGCTAATTGATAGTCAACTTGGATTGCGATAATATGAAAAAACAATCGAATCTCTGCATGAATCTATTGATAGACAAAGAGAATTATCTCAAACAATGGTAACGGAAACCGGTATACTGGGCTCACATACTGATACAACCATCTNTCAACTTGGATTGCGAGAATATGAAAAAACAATCGAATCTCTGCATGAATCTATTGATAGACAAAGAGAATTATCTCAAACAATGGTAACGGAAACCGGTATACTGGGCTCACATACTGATACAACCATCTCGGATGAATTTGACTATAAAGTTCATGAACAAAATGACCAGGAAATTGAAAATCTCTTGAAAAGGGTGTCATCACTTGATGTAGCTAATGTACCTTTGGCTGAAAGAGAAATATATGAATCATAAAATCGGTTGGACCTAGTAAGCAAATGCCGACTTTAAAAGTGATTTGCAGGACTCTATACAATCAAGTGTGAAAAATGAATCCAGGACACTCAAGAGTTTTAATTGATGTGAATATTGGAAGGAAAACTTGACAATAGAAATTCCTGATATTCCAACCATTCCATTGAGGTAAAGAGTATCTAGCTGTTTCAAATGGGAATCGCAAAGCTTGGAGAGGAACATGTTCACGTCAAATCTACAGTACCCGAGATTCAGATATCTTATATGGATACATTTGATTGGCAGAATTAGGAGGCTTTTGATCGTTATTTGCTGGCATCCGGATAAATTGAGTCTTTCCAGTTCCGGATTTAGACAGAAAAGGTTGTCTAGATGATCATCTGTCATGTTTCGATTGTTTTCCAAATCAAATTCTCGTAGTCCAGCGGTCATGAGAACTATATCAGAGACTGGGCAGTTTATAGAATTGATTTTGAGAAATTCCAGTTCCGAAAGTATTCCGAGGAGAAGAAAACATTTCGAAACAAATTTCTCGGGATTGATTGCCAGACATTTCAATCCAGGTGATTTTTGAAAAAGATGGAGCCAAAAGCCATATCCTAACGAACAATCGATTTTCACACTAGACATTTCGGGTGTTGCTTTCAGTTTCTGGAACAAGAAGGAATACTCGATGCTCTGCGAAGGAGAAATAATAGCATTCCGTTGAAATTCAAAATGTGTCAATGAGAAACAATTGGGGGGAACTGTCCTAGATGAAATTTGGTATCTGCAACCAAATATAATTATGGACTGTATACTAGAGAAAGACAATAATTCGCTGGTTTTGGAGTCTTCAATGGTACAATAATAAAGAGAAAGAGAGCCAAGGTGAGTGAACCGGATATCTTTGTGCAGACCAATGACCAGGTTGTCTGAATAGATGGATTCAAACATAATTTCCCTGACCTTTGTACGACTCAATAGCAACAGGATTTTCTCCAAAGAAATCGAATTGGTCTTTGAAATCTTGAATGAATGCAATCTGCTTCCCGCAAATTTGGTAAGGGTATTGAGATTGGTCAAGGTATATGACTTTGAGGATACAGAAATGTGTTTCCACATTCGAGAATAATTTCCAAGCCGATGAAGAGTCACGTTGCTGTGAAACAGTCTTGATTTATCTCTGACATCGAGAAAATCAACTATTTTATACAAAATGTCCACTGGAAGAGTCCAGAGATGCATGTCTGTAACGAGATTGGTATTGTACTCCACAGGATCACATTTTATCCGTTTGATCATTCGACCGTCTTTTTTAACCAGAGTTGGGTTTGAGTTGATGGGCATATCGGATGTGGCCAATTTTCTGACCAAAAGGAGCCGAAATGTCTGGACTGAGACGGAAATCCAAAGTCTCGAAACAGGAGTATCAAAACATGGGGTTGGAAAGTGGAGTTGTATCCTGAAAGACCCGACACTCTCATTTTCGGAAATCCGAACGGCTGTGGATCTCAAGGACAAGTGGAGAAACATGACAAATTACAAACCATATAGTGACCGAATAGTAAAGAAATACATTGTGGTAAATGAATATCACAATCCTATCCCCACCAAATCTGGACATTTTCATTGTTTTCGAAACAAATGGCCAATGGGAGCAGCTCTGAAGGTTGCTTCCAGAGACGAATTTTATCGATCCTCACCTTCAGAATACGGTCCAATCCAGATTTATCTGAGGGAATTGGATTCTTTCAAAACCCCATCAGAAAACGATGTGGTCCATGTTTACAGAGGTCAAAGGGAAAGAATACCTACGATTCCAGGAGTCAAGAGATTCGGATCAAGAAACTGTTTCTGGAATCCATTAGTTGTCAAGATTCGAGAGGAATCATTGTATCTTTCCAAATTGGAAAAGACTCGTACACCTTGGAATGCAGAAGCAAGATGATCCCTTGCGGTTTACCCTTAGAGACATGGGGGATGCTCTAGGATTGACACCTTTTTCTTCAAGACGGCCATTACCTACGTCCTTGGAATATTTATTCGAAAGAAAGGGACTCAGCTTTGCATCTAGATTATGTTATGGAGTTGGGATCACGTATATTTTGGGACTCGGAATTGGTGGAGTTTGGGGAGGTCTTGAGGGTAGTTTGGATTCTAGGCCAGGAGCATCCAAATTCTTGTGGAATTATGTATTGAATGGAAGCACTAGAAGGAGCGCTTTTGTGGCCAATCATACAGGGTGTTTGGCATTGGTCTACAATATTGTACATGGAGGATACCTAGGGATAACAGAACAGGAAGAAAATATCCGGACCAGAATCGGTTCCATGGCCGTGGCTGGATTCATATGTAGAATCCCAAGTGGGGTTAGGAATGCATTACTGACATCTTTGGTGACCAGCAGTTTTCTAGGGATGTTGGACCTGTACAAAAACCGATGACAATTTGATAAATAAAGCGCGAGTTGCATATCGAAAATATGGAACGATTTGAAAATGATATCCTTTCCTCAAGACGAGCGCTCAAGCTACACCAAAGAAGTAGAATTGGAAGAAGGATTTGATGTGGAATAATAAATAGAATTGGCACCGCGTTCAAAGATCAAATACCAAAAGATGATGACGATCTGGAGAATGTTGATTCGTATTGGAATGCAGCAGTAACTATTCGAAGCAATCGGGAAAACCAGGAATTACCTGAAGATCATCAAGAGTTGGAGTCCAAGGTTGTTGAATCTAGTGACAAAGCACAAGAACCAGAACAACTGAAACAATCGTTTAGAAAAAGTGTCCGACCTAGGCATCGACCACTAGAATATTGGAGAAATGAAAGGGCAGTATATACCTATACCGAAAACGGATCTCCTGTTGTAAGGATTACCAAACCAGAATCTCCACCTAAAAGGAAGAGAGATGGAAATAACAAAAATCCTGAAGATCCCATAGCTGTAACTGGGACAATTTACGATCCAAAATCGAAACAAGAAAACAAACAGAAATTAATGGTCAACTATGAACAAGTAGACTTTCGCAAGATACATGGGTTCAAGATTGGGAATGGATTTGATCCAGATGAATTTTCTTCGTTTGGATTGTTGGTATTGTCCAAATCCACCTCCAAACCCAACAAAAATTCGGGAAAATACGATATTCGATTCTATGTGGTGAAAGGTACAGTAAAGGTCATTGTCCACAACAACACGTTTGTCGCCAATTCTGGATGTGAGTTTTTTGTTCCACATGGGAATCGATATGAAATTACCAACATGCACACGGCGGAATCTCGACTGTATTATTCACAGATCATGGCTATGGATTATGTAAAGGAAGCCTTGAACTAAAAAAACACCCTTCAATAAACCATGAGACTAACCATGGATTTGATCGAGAAGTCCTGCTCATTTGTCAATGTGTTGGGAGATCGAGAACTCGATTTGCGAGATAATGGAATATCCAAAATCGAAAATTTGGGAGTTACCAAGGATCAGTACGACACCTTGGATTTCTCAAACAACAATATTCGAGCCTTGGAAAACATCCCTCTAATGAAAAGACTGAAGAATCTCTATATTTGTAACAACCGATTATTCAGGATTGACAAATCAATCGGTAGCAAACTTCCTAGTCTAGAAACACTTGTCCTCACAAATAATAGATTTGAGGAATTAGAAGAATTGCTTTCATTGAAACACTTGACCAACCTCAGAACTCTTATTTTGTTAGATAACCCCGTTATCTTCAAACCCAAATATAGATTGTTTGTAATTAAACATGTAAAGACTCTTCAGATTCTGGATTTCTCCAGGATATTATCCAAAGAACGAGAAACCGCAAATCAGATATCTTTTACAGAATAAAATTTGCATAATCAATTGTAGAAATGTGGATTGCCATTCAGGGATGTGTTCATGGAGAACTAGATTCCATGTATGAGCGATTACGACAAATCGAAAAAGATTCGGGAAAAAAGGTTTCGTTGCTAGTTGTATGCGGAGATTTTCAAGCCATTAGAAACAAAAGGGATTTGGATTCCATGGCATGCCCACCAAAATACAAAAGAATGGGAGATTTCCATAAATATTATAACGGCGAGAAGAAACCACACATTCCTACCTTGTTTGTTGGAGGCAACCATGAAGCTTCGAGTTACATGATGGAATTGTATCATGGAGGATGGGTCTGTCAAGACATATATTTCATGGGATTTTCCAATGTGATTTGGTTCAATGGAATTCGAATTGGAGGAGTTTCAGGGATCTATAATCGACACCATTATCACAGTAATTATTTTGAAAGGGTTCCTTTGAATCGAACCATGATCAAAAGCATTTACCATACTAGAAAATACGAGATCGATAAACTGGGTCTTGTTCATGGCAATATGGATATATTTGTTTCACATGACTGGCCTCTAGGAATTTTCAATCATGGAGATACGCAAAAACTATTGACCCAGAAACCGTTTTTATCCAAGGACATTTCTGAAAATCGATTGGGAAGTCCTCCGCTGATGGATTTGCTGAAACAAATTCAGCCCAAGTTTTGGTTTTCGGCACACATGCATGTGAAGTTCCCTGCCATTGTCAGCCATAATGCATCAACATCGCAGTCCATGATTCAAAATAATGATTTAATATTCGAGTCGCACGTTTCCGACTTTACCTATCAGGAAGATTCCAAAACGACTCGATTCTTGTCTCTGGACAAGTGTGTTCGAGGAAGATCATTCCTCCACCTTTTAAACATGAACCAATCGCGAAAAGATCAGCACGAAGAGTTTTATTACGATAGAGAATGGATGGCCATCACAAGGACATTCTACCCATCTTTCAACGGGAAATTCGACCAGTCTATCAATAAGGAATTCCCTGAATCTATAGAATCTATTCTGGAAGAGAATCGAAAGTGGATAGACGCCCATATTGAGGACTATTCTATCCCAGCCAACTTTTCCAAACAAGACTCTGGTAATCAGATTCGAGATTTTTGCAAACTACTTGGTTTGGATCACAATGGCGAGATGGATTGATATCGGGGCCAATTTACTTGATCCCATGTTCCAGGGAATATATAACGGGAAGCAGTACCACGAAGAGGATATTTCGATTGTTTTGGATAGAGCATGGAAAAATGGAGTGGATGCAATTATAGTTACAAGTGGAACTACTGAAGAGACCAAGAATGGTTTAATGTTGTGCCAAACCAATAATAAATTGTTTACGACTATTGGATGGCATCCGACCAAAGCAGCCGAATGGAGGATTGATCAAATACCCCAAATGAAACAAATTGTTGATAGAGACACTGACCAAAAGATAGTGGCGATTGGAGAATTTGGTCTAGATTATGATCGCCTACATTACTCGGACAAACAAGTCCAACTCCAATGTTTCAAGGCACAGTTTGAACTGGTTTCGGAATACAATCTTCCGTTGTTTCTTCATTGTAGAAATGCTTTTCTGGATTTCTACCCCATACTTTTGGAGAATCGAGACTTGTTTCCTACGGGTGTTGTCCACTCATTTACCGGATCTTTGGATGAAGCCCGCGCATTCATTGATCTTGGACTCTATATTGGAATCAATGGCTGTTCGCTCAAGACAAGAGAAAACGCAAGGACAGTTGAAGGAATACCAATAGAACATATTCTATTGGAAACGGATGCCCCATGGTGTACGATGAGACCAACTCATTACTCGGCAAAACATTGTAAATCCGACATTCCCGTATCCCCGAAAAAACGATACACCAAGACCATGCCTGTAAAAGGAAGAAATGAACCATGTTTCATAAAAGATGTCGCCAGTGTTGTGAGTCGAATTAAAAACATCCCATTGGAAAATCTTTCGAAAGTTGTTCGACAAAATACAGCAACTGTATTTAGGAACATTGTGTAGTTTATCTGGTTTATTAAGGCTTGAATTCTTTTCCAAAGTATTTATAAAGCATATAGGAATATAGGTCGTGTCCTCGATAGAATTCTGCAAAACTAATTGTACAATCCTTATCCAGATCGTAGCCGTTCATAATTGTTCTGGCCACATCAACCATCCCATCTAGTTTGACATTACTATGAGATGCTCGGATGATCAACTCGTTGACAGTGATAGCATTGTCTCCATTAAGATCAAGTTTTTCAAATGTAGTTTCAACCTCGGATTCGGGATTCCAATCAGAAGAATTTCTAACGGGTTCAATCATGTACAAAATAAGGAGGAATAGGATGATTCGCATGTGGATACGAAATTCCGGTTTATTTATCTTTTATACAGGATCTTTGTGATTTACCTATTAATTCGTCCAGTCCGACATTAGATTGAAATGTGGCTTGTCTACAAACCAAGGATTCCCAAAACTCTGGGTCGAGATCAGAATCCAACAAACGAATCCTAATGTTATGTAAAATCTCATCCAACCGGAATTCTATCCAAGTATGGGTTTTGATGATCGAAACCTTTGGCCAAGTAGCCCTTTCGCCTTTTAATATTCCTTTACCAATTTCTTTCGAGTCGGGAAATGATAACATGGTCATAAAGTCTTCAAAGGTCAGGGTTTCAGGAACTATTGTTACATCACCTTGATATCTCTGAGATAAAACACTCTGTAAATATTTTGATGCATTCGGAAACACTTTCCACTCGACCATTGTAGAGAGTCTGTATTGGAGTTCTGACTTTATCAGAAACAATACTTTGCCATAAATCCGACCCAACAGTGACATGTTTCGATTGTTGTTTATAAACGGAATCACATGTGGATTGACCTGACTGACAATGGTATTGTTTACATTGAACATTTGGGCCAATTTTCGGATGGGAAGATCATTTTCAACCGATCCATCGATCCAACCTTCATCTATTCCATTCCACGGCATAAGATTCCCGGTTTGATCTTTGACCAACAATTTTCCGGATTTGAATACTTTGGGAATGGCACAGGATGCTACCACCGCACTCCAAATCACAACATTGGGTGATGTAATGTAATTTAATAATTTGGACATTGATGACATGGTTGCAGATGTGACGGTAATGTTTAATATCCGCTGGGTTTTGTTATAAGCATCAAGAAAAGTAATGTCACCCAAATTTTCCCTCATACCTTGAGATAAAGACTCACTATCCAGAACCACACCTTCTGAAACGAGTCGTCTGAGCTTGGAAAATATCCCCACAACTCCATAGTCAGATGATTGTTCCTGTTTGTCAACAATGTTTAGATCGATGTATTGGGAATCAAACAATTTCTCCAGTTCTGAATCGAGTCTAGTGCATACTATCGAAGCTACAATGGATCCAGATGATGACCCACTAATGATCCGCGGCACCAATCTCTGTTCAAACAAACATTTGATAACACCTAAATGATGTATTCCTAGAGCGGCACCTCCACTCAACAACAAGGCTGTATTTCCATATGCATGGCGTATGCTTTTAAATATATTCAATTGTTGTTGCAATGCCATGGTCTCTTGACATTTGGTAGCACAATATTTGAGCAGTGTTCCAATTTTGCCAGTATATTCCTCTATCAAATACTTGGTTCCCGTATTGCAATGGGACTGTAGTTTCCGGTTCCCAATATTACCTATATTCCTGGTAGCATTGGTACTGAGTAGAAATAGTAATTCATTGACATTGTTGGTTTGATAAGCTATTTCGAGTTGCTGCAACATGTTTTCAAGCAAATCAAAATCATACTCTGATGACTCTTTCTCTTTCTTCCATCTATTCTTTCCCTCAAATTCATCCAGTAGCAATGCAGACTTTTCCCATTCGATATACGTGGTGGCGGTTTTCATCATGGTCTCGTATTCAGATTTCAACCCAACAGGTGTCCGGAATACTGAAAAGGTTTTTTGGATCCAAAAATTGATGGTTTTGATTGTCGCACAAAATATTTTCTCCACAAATGTTTTAACAGAATGTATTACAATCCGCATTGTGACCGACCGAATGATCATCCATAATAAAAACATTTGTTCCAACGGACCATGTGTGGCTGGAGTTGATGAAGCAGGGAGAGGTCCAGTGTTGGGTCCAATGGTCTATTCCATTTTCTATTCATCGGAGAGCGAATATGAAATCAAATCCTGGGGTGTTAAGGATTCCAAAGTGTTGACCAAAACAAATAGAGAAGCACTGTTCAACAAATTGACTACAATAGATACCGTTGGATGGGATTCTGTAGTTATTAGTCCAGAAGAAATATCCAACAAAATGTTGAAAAGATCCAAGATAAATTTGAATGAATTATCTCACGATACCATTATCAAGCTGATTGAGGCAGTACGAAGTAAAGGAATTCTGCTGATCAAAGTGTTTGTTGATACAGTTGGACCACAAGATAAATTGGAAAGGATCTTGAAACGTGCATTTCCTAAAATTGGGATTCTAGTCAGACAAAAGGCCGATACCATATATCCAATTGTTGGTGGGGCCAGTATTATTTCCAAGGTAATTCGAGATCATCACTTGGAGTCATGGCAGTTTAAAGAGCCTATCAACGGAACAGTACTGGGTTCTGGATATTCAAGCGACCCTGTTACTCGCCAATGGCTCAAGACAAATTGTGAAAGTGTATTTGGGTATCCCAAATTGGTAAGATTTTCCTGGATCACGTGTTCCAAATATTTGGATAATCGTTCAAAGCATGTGGAATGGCCCAAACAGCCATCATCCAAGCCATTAAAAACCACCATTTCATATTCGAGTATTTTTGAACAACTAGGAATCCATCATGTGGTCAAATCTACAATTCCCAACCCGTCATTTTTCGGGATGTGATTGGTCGTAATATATATTTAAACCAGTGCACACCCACCCTGCTATGAAGTTTTTATTGACATTGTTGGCAGTTGGATTGTTATTGAGCGGGTCGGTTCGTGGCGATGAGAAGCCCGAACCCACTGTTCATATCATTTCTGAATCGGATGATACTGCCGCCGGGACCAATGATGCAACGTATTATCCTCCAGTGTTATATGCCATTGGGAATCCGTTCTTGTCTTTAATGCAAGAGGCCAATACAACAGGTGACGCTTCCTTGGCATCGATGATGGAACATTCGCCACTTGTTGCATTTAACAATTCGAAAATTGTCGAGACTATCATATTCCAGATTGATGCCTATGTGCAGATGGGAGACTGCGGAAACGAGACTTGCCATTGCAACGGAACAATCAACCCGTTTGGTCCAAAGACGGTCAAGATCGAGGCTCCATTGAGCACCTTTGGTGGTAAAGATAGTAAATAAAGTCGGATTGAGTGGTTTTATCTATAGGAAATGTAATTTCAAGTATAGGAACAGGATACCGTGGAGCGTAGTCAATAGTCCCAGAAATGCGAATCTATTTCCTCTCAGTCTGACACGCTTCAGCTCAGACCAGAGGTTGAGGATTAGAAATAAAGTGGATACTACAAAGGCAACGAGGATAAGAATCCAGCTCCAAAACCTTGATCTTATAAAAGGTAGGCAAACCACCAGCAAAAGTGTCAATGGAACAAGAACACTCAAACAATACCCATAAATACATATCCAATTGATCAATGGAATATTTCTCTCATAATAATCCTCAGCATCTTGTTCTTGTCCCAGATATTTGCATACGAAATATCCCAAACATGGCCAGAGAAGTAACGAGATATAAATCACCACAGAGGCATGGTAAAGACCCTCTACTTGATATCCGATACATGTATTTCTGAAACGACATCGGATCAGTTCATGGAAAGATTCGGCTACAAACATTAACAGTAGGACTGTGGTGGTAATCCAAAACGGTCCATACAAATCACCTCCCTTGTCATCAAGCATGTTGAAGAATGAGCCATTTGTACATATGGCTGCCAAAATTCTATTCAAAACGTCGTCAATATTTACGTTGAAATATTGTCGATAGTATTCCAAATCATAAAAGCTTTTACCACCAGACGGATCAAAATTCCATGGAATCGGCTCCTTGGGAAGAATGGGTATCATATTATCCTATAAACAATGAGGGCTGATTCGAAACCATACATTTCCATGATCCATTGTTTTTAAAAAATGTTGGAATGGATTTATATCGGATTTGTTTCTTTGGGAATGGTGTTCAATATACATTTATCTCGATACTTTTACACCTATTTCGGATTCACAACAATATCCCAAAATTGTTTTATGATGATCTCTTGTCTAGGATTCGTATTCCTTGTCCTTCCATGCCATCTATTCGTTCTGGTTGGTGAAGACTGGATGGAAATCATGGGATTCTGTCAACATGACATATCGATAAACACTGCTGTATATTGGGCTTTGGTTACATTGATGCCATACTCTGGCGAGGTTTGGAAAAGAGGGCGAGATCTAGATCTTGTTTCGGTCTGTAATTTTGAAACCATAAAAAATATTGTTGTATCACCTATAGTTGAAGAAATTGTCTATAGAGTCGTGCTGGCAAACCTCTTATTGCTTTTCAACTATCCAGCTTGGTTATCGCCGATTTTATTTGGGCTGGCTCATTCACACCACGCCGTTTCATTACTATCAGAAGACTCTTGGCCAATAAAAGATACAGTATTTATCATTACTTGCCAAATGATCTATACTATTTTGTTTGGATTCTATTGCGACATGATATACGCCAAAACCAGGAATATTTGTGCGTGCATAATATCTCATTCCATCTGCAACATGTTTGGAATCCCGGATATATATAAAAGATTCAACTCGAGACATTCTCTGGATATTTTGGTAATGGACATGCTAGGAATACTGGGATTCATATGGACAATGTTCATAGAGATTTATTAAGACTACCGAGAGTATTTCCACACATTTTTGAGAAATCCATCTCGGGTTGCAAGACTATTGAAGGAATCATCAGACTCACCTGACCTCCCTAAAAATCCACTCAATGCATAAAGTTTCTTCTTTCCTGTGAATATACCATTCGCGTTTACTTCACCAATACTTATCTGTACCGATGCATGGTCTTTGGCTGTAATTAACCTCCCAGTTGCGGAACATTTTCTGGGAACGTAAAGATCAACTACTTCTCCCTTATCGTTTTGCATGAAGAGTACAGGGGTCTACCACGAAGAATAAACCAATCTAGGTTTCGAAGTCTTTCGCTTGCACATGATTCTGGCACTGGTCAAATTCTTGGTAGATAAATGTCTTCAACAAATCACTCCACTGAGGTGGCTCGTGTCGTTTTTGGATACATTGACGCATCTAAAACAGAAATTAAATGAACAAGATCTCGAAATCTCCCGTCTGAAAATCGATACAAATGCTTTGCTGGACAAGATGGATATGGTTTTGGAGACAAACCAACATCTGGAATCGATTCTGAAAAAGGTTTCACTGCAACTCGAAACCAATCCAGACAAATCTCTTCCATCACCTATTCTAAACAATACCATTTATTGTAATCCAATTTCTTCTGAATGGGAATCTATCGACGATCTGGACCTCGCCCATGTACAAAACTCTTCTATTGTTAAATAGCATCGTATCTTTTTTCATAAAACGTGTCCATACGAGCACTTCCAAGATTAATGATTTTGGGACATCCATCACGGTCTTTTTCTAGCAAGGTACATTGGAAACAATAATATGCATCAGAAACTCCTGGCCCCCCACATACCACACATTTTCCCTGATAGTTTCCATAGTTGCATTCATCACAAATTCTGACAATTGTAGTGGGTCTAACATACGAATCACAGATACAACATTTTCCGTCGCATTTTTCACAAAGTCTCCCAATCGAAATTCCAGGCTGTTTCCGACAAAATATCAGATCGGTGTATTGTCGAGACATGTGTGCAAATTAAGCATCTTTATTTAAAATGTCTTGTCTGGAATAGAATTTGTTTGGCTCAATTCTGCATCAAGCATCTTCATTTTGGTTAAATTGTACCCTATGATGTCTTTGGTTTTTTGGATCTCGTCTCCGCCAATCTTTTTGACATCCACGAGAATGGATTTGATATTGGGGACAAATTTCAATCCTGGACCCAACAGTCGAATAATTAGTGTGGTAAGCCTAACAGACAACAAAATATTCCATTTATTGTCGTACCAGGTCTTTATGCATGAAATCAGATTGTGGAGACTGGAATTTGGCAACATTAAAATAATGGATTCAATATCCACGCTTGGTATCCCTTCCAAGTATCTCAATAGAATCAAGGTTGCTGGAATGGATTCTCCTCGAGATAGAGATAATAGAAGGGGATGTCGTTGAAATGGTGCCATTGGGATTCCAGTAAACTCCCTGTTATATTCTATTTCCTTTACAATGCTTGTTTCCTCTGCAACACACTCTATCAATTCAAACACCCGTTCCAATATTTTTAGATGAGAAACCGTGAAAACATTTCCAATGCCTTCAGTCCCTGAATCTAAAACATCCAGTGTTTTTTGTTCTTTCATCAACGACTCATCGGCCAATGCCTCTAATTCATTGTCTCTCTCTTCTTGGAGAAACACTGATTCCTCTTGTTTCTCCCAAATTGTAATCGCCCTGTTTTTGAATCCACCAACCAGAACTGACCCCGAACAATCCATAGAAAGGGAAGTGCATCCTTCCGCATCTACCTTGAGTTTACTGATCAAAACAAACTTGTCTCCATCCCAGTACTTGACAAAACAATCCTTTGATGACGAGAAAAAGCAATGGGTTCCAGGAATAAACACAAGACTGGAAATACTTCCTTCATGAGCAAAAATATTTTTACGGCAGTCTCCAAATTTTAGTCCCCAGATTCGAATGTTCTTGTCTGCTCCACCACTAATCAGCACATCTTCATCTGCTGAAACATCTAAACATGTCACAGGTAGTTTGTGTCCATAAAGTGATAGATAAAATTTCAAACTGTCTTTATGGAATATCTTGATTGTGCAATCAAATAACGAAATCATTACATATTTCCCATTTGGTGAACATTTACAACATACAATGCCCTCATTCATTTCCAATGTCTTACAAAGACGTATTTCTGGACCGGATCTACATATTTCCCAAAAATTAATCATTTTATCTACCCCTCCAGTAATAAACTCGGATTTCGATGAATCAACCCACATGGAAGAAACTGCTCCCATGTGTCCTTCAACATAAGACAAAATCTTATCGGTACTGATTTCTACAAGTAAAATAACTCCTTCTCTACTCGAAATGAGAATCTTTTGGTCATTCATAACAAATGATGCCGAAATAGGCACATATTTTTTCTCTAGTCTAAAGGCTCTTAGTGTTCCGATACACTGTCGACTGTAAACATTCCATATTTTGATGGATTCGGCTGAAACTGAAAGCAACAACTCTCCGTTCTTGGAAAGTTCTACATGCTTTATCTCTTCTCTATGCCCATGAACATTGATTATGTTTTTGCTCTGGAATTCTTCTTCCTTGGTCGCAGGTAATCTAAAGGTTTGAATCGTATTGCTAAATGTTCCCACCACTATCTGATCTTGTTTGTTATTAATTGAGAATGATCTAATTCGATCATCGTGCTTCAGTATCTTGAATATCCGGATTTCGTCTCCTTTTGCTAAATCCTTGGCTTCGGTATTCTTCTTTCTTCTCCGCTTTACCACCTTTTTCATCTCGCTTTGGGTAAGAATTTGATACATCTCTAGTGACTTGCCAAAACTGCATACTATTAGCAACCGACCTGCAAACATACAGCTGGTAACCCGTTCATTGCCTGTCCGTGCAACTTTGGCATAAAACTCGAGTTCTTGTTGTTCATTCATTCGAAACACTCGTAAAAATCCATCGTTGGATCCTGTAATTAGCATCCCTTCTGACTCATTCATGGCAAATCCTCCCACTTCATTCTCATGTTCAACTAATGTCTTGTAACAATGCTTTAGCTCACAATCCCACATCTTTAGCAACCCATCTTTGCTACTCGATATCAAACAGAGTCCTCTCTGTTCTATATTTGCAAAATACAATCCTGTAATGGCCTGTTTGTGTCCCATCAACCTAGTTACTCCCCTTTCTCCAATAATGTCCCATACAACAATATCCCCATCCCTGGATCCACTGGATAAATAATCGCCACACTGACTAAACCTTAGAAAACTAATTCCACTTTTATGTCCTCTAAACACATCCATATATCGGCATCCATCAATCTTAAACATCCTAATACTTCCATCATTGTACCCAACTGCATAATACATGCCACTAGGATGCTGTTCAATGAAGCTGACCCATGATTCGTTTTCTACATCTTCCCACCATGAAATTGTCTTGTTCAATCGTATGTTCCACACTCCTACCTTGTCCACACATCCAGAAATGATTAGCTTTCCGCTCCTATCAAAAATAACATTACAGGTGTTCCCACTGATTATTCCAAACGTTGAGGTCGATTCATATTTGGGATACGATTTGATCATGTGATTTTTTTAGTCGGTTCGACTGTCGTGCCCACCCCAACTTGTGTATCAGATCCGATAATTGTCTAATTTTCATTCAAATTCATCGGCTAAAAATGACGAATCTGCCTCTCACATATTGAACACGAAACATATGTCGGGATCTTGTATACAAAAGGCCCATTGGATCCTATGCTCTTGACAACAATCAGACACTTTATTCGATCAAATGAATTTTTTGCTCGATTCGACCCAATCCCATTTGCTTTTCCATACTACAAGAAATATGCCCACAAAGACTATCTGTACTGCGACAAACAGCCAAAGATAAAACACGACCGTTCTGTTATCTTCCTTGAGTGATTCATGAATTTGCCGATTTACAACCGACAGCTTGGGGATTTTGGATTCATGGATCTCTTCCAATAGTTCAAGTATTTGTTGAGTCATCTTTTCAGTGACCTCGTATCGGGATACTATTTCCCCAAGAATCTTGTCCATTTTCGCCATTCGATCTTGTGCTATCTCTATTTTTTGACCCATATCAGCCATGGTTCGTGCCATTGGCTTGAAATCATCCTTTTCCACAATCTTGTCCAAATTCTTTAATTTTCCCATCAAATCCGGAAATAAACCATGCTGTTCAATAAGCTTGACCTGACTCTCTTCTATTTTCACTATCATTCTCCTCAAATCATGCATGTCGACAGATGCTCGCTGCTTTTTCGCCTGTCCATCCCTCTTATCAAACATATGTTGTTCATGTGATCTGACCACCTTCTCATCCACTACCGGCCGTTGTCTATCAATATCTAATGAGGATGGTTTGATTTCATACACATTCATGCTATGCAAAATATGTTTGTCGGGATATCCAAACGTACAAGATGAAACGCCAAAATAATATCCTTTTGGAAGCTGAACAGGTTCGTACTTGAAACACCGTTCGTATCGGTTCCCAAACCCACTGGTATCTACATCTACCGCCAGTGTACGGTTATAATGTATAATTCGCAATTGGATCGGATACCCTGTATTTCTATATTCCTTGAAACATTTGGCAAATGTGTGCCCTTCTCCATCACCATGGTAATTGTACTGATAATCTCCATGATTGTACACGGCTAATATTTCCGGATTATTTGCCCTTCCATCATTATCAAAGGAATCCAAAAATATCCCCAAACCTGTCCATACATCTTTATTTCCAAATACATGGCCCAATTCTCCCTTTTCTTTCGTATACCAAAATGCTAATCCCTCTCCACCAATATCATCCCCCTCTATTTCCAAGGACAAAACCACTTCCCATTCCTGGAGATCGTTCGGAATCTGAGTCCACAGTGATCCTTGTTCTTCTAAATTCCTTGATGTAAGTTGAACAGCATCTTCTAGGTACTGCACATGGCCAAATCGATCGAAAAATGGAATGGTCTGATTATCCGTGGCCAGATAATACGGATAATCCAACGAATAT